>JAADWC010000063.1:0-32117 GCA_023336095.1 Pythium pectinolyticum | reverse complement strand
GGCCGAGATCTTCCCACTCAACGTGCGCGGCAAGGCCGTGTCGCTGTCGTCCATGGCCAACTGGGTCATGGGCTCGACCATGATCGCTATCCCCAAGCTCTTTCCGTACCTCAACATCAACGGCGTCTTCTTTCTCTTCTTCGCGCTGTGTGCGTGCTGCGGTGTGTTTGTGTACTACATGTGTCCAGAGACCAAGGGCATGCTGCTGGAGGATATCGAGTTGCTCTTCAACAGCAAGGCGGTGGCGGCTGCAACTGTCCACACGAAGAAGAAAGACGCGGTGGTGTCGCCACAGTACTTTCACGAAGTCGAGACGCCCACCAAGTCGGTCGTGTAGGTTGGTTGTTCTATTCGTGGGGTTTTGTCCTGCTTTTTGCACATAAACAATCCAACATGAACTCGATATGTCTGGTAAATCAGTGCATTCTTTCTTTCTCGAAAGCTTCGCTTTTGTGTGGATGTAAATTACGCGAATATTTCCTTCTCTATCTTGTGGTCCCGTTGGTTATATAAACCAAACAAACCAAACCAAACCAACCAAACGAACGCGACGCGACGCCGATGGTGAAGCCGCTCAATAAGGAATGGGAGCTCTTCGGCCGCAAGTACCGCGTAGCGGGCGCCAAGGGTGAGAAAGTGGACTGCAATGCGTGCCAGAAGCAAGTGTCCGCGGCGGTGAACCGTCTCCAATCGCATCTGCGCGTGTGTCCAGCGCGGCCCGTGCTGTCCGTGGGACTTGCAGACCACATGCACAGCGGAGTTGGCGTCGGTGTTGGTGTTGGCGTTGGCGTTGCTACTGCAGGCGGCATGGGCGGACCACCCCACGTGGCGTCAGATCTGGACGACAGCGCCGCCGTCCACAATGCGGCGCTCATGGACGCAAGCGAAACGGACGGTGGGCTGGGAGTGGACGCCACCAGCGACTTGGGCGACGCCACTCTGGACTCGGTCGGGCTTCTCTCTAGCGGCTCTGGCTCTGGCTCTGGTTCCGTCTCCAGCGTGTCCACACCAGCGGCTACTACCGGTAGTACACACACTACGAGCACCACGGCCATCTCCACTGGCAGCGCCACGTCTACAGGAGGAATGATGGACACGAATGGCCAGCCAGCAGCCAAGCGAGCACGCACGTCGCCCACCCGCGGCACGTCTTCTTCTTCCTACGCTCCATCAGCCACGACTACGACAAGCGCCGCACGTGATCGACTGCGATGGCCAACCACCAGCGACGACTATTGGCTCGCAAGTGCAGCGGCAGCAGCGGCGGCGGCGTCGTCGCCCGTGCCACCGACAGCGGCGTACGCCAAGCGGCGACTGGAGATTGAGGAGAAGCGACTGCAACTGGAGCTTGTGCGAGAACAACGTGAGCAAAAGCGAGAGCGCTTCCAGCTCGAGATCTTGGAGGCCCAGGCCCGCAAGGAGCGGCTCGCGGCGGAGAAGGAAGCCTACGAGGCGCGTGTGCTTCTAGCACTTTCGCGCAAGCAGCTCCGCGACCAGGGCGTGACCGAGGACGAGATTGACCGCGTGCTGCCCACTGAGCCGCTGGGCGCGACGCTGTCGCCCTCCGAGTCTGGATCTGTGGACAGCACGGAGACTGAAAACGCGAGCCACGCCGAAGCCGCGGCGGCCAACGCTGCAGCTCTGCAGGCAAGTGCCAAGATCGCTAACCACACCGAAGCAGCTCTGCTGTGAGCTGATAGTATCAAAAAAAAAAAAACCTGGGGATTATATTTCCAATTTGTTGTTATTTCCCCTACTACTAAACTACTACTATAATACTACTATCGCAGTAGTAGCTGTTGATAAATAATGAACCCTCGCGCTTCTCTTTCCTCTTTGCATTTCTACAGGTCGACGATCACACACGAGGACCGTGCCGAGTCAATGGCGTGGTAGTAATTGTCGCTGAACACGCCACGCGACGACAGCGCGCGCGACGACGACGACGAACACGCGTGTTCCGCGTTCGTGAGCAGCGTGTACGACAGCGAGCCCAGCCGCAGCATGACCTCCTGCGCCGTGGGCCGCTGGCTCGCGTCCTGGTCCCAGCACGCGCGCAGGATCGCCACAAACTCGGCCGGAGCGCGGCTTACGTAGATCGGTGGGATCTTTGGTCGTTCGCCATTCGCTACAAGCGCCCGCACTTGGTGGTCAAACGACACGTCGGTGAAGGGCGTCGCGCCGTTGGTGAGGATCTCCCACATCGCCATCCCGAAACTGTACACGTCCGTGGCGCGATTGAAGCAGCACTCGTTCGGATTCGCCATGATCTCGGGCGCGTTCCAGCGCCACGTGCCGGCAAACGACGTGAGCACGCGCATGTCGTTTTGTAGGTTCTGCTTTTGCTTTTGCTTTTGCTTCTCTAGATTGTCGTCCATCTCCAGAATGTACGCTGTGGCCTTGCGACGCGTGGTCGTGAGAATGTACTCGGGCGCGATCCGTGAGATACCAAAGTCGGCGATCTTGGCGGTCCAGTCTTCAGTCACGAGAATGTTGGACGCTTTAATGTCGCGGTGCAAGTAGATCGGATCGCGGTTGTGCATGAACGCGAGTCCCTTGGCGGCTTCAAACGCGAGTCGCACTTTGGTGGACCACTCCAAGAGAGGGTTTGCCTTGAGAACGTCTCGTAGGGATCCTCTTGCACAGTACTCACTGTGGGCGAATAACAACAAAGGAGAACGTTCGTTAATACCACGCATAGCAATAGAGAGAGAGAGAGAGATACTATCGAGGTGAGGTATACTCACTTGACGAGGCACATGCTTCCTTTGTACATGCCCAGTTTGATAAACAGCGTGATGTTTGGGTGGCGCAGCTGCGCGGCGAGCGTCGCCTCGTCACAGAAAGTCGACTGGATCTCCGACATGTGCGTCAAATACAGATCCTCCATCCCTTCAGTCACGCCCTGTAGGCGAATACACTTCATCGCGACGGTGATACCGAGCCACTGCGTGCGGTACACGATGGCACTCGAGCCTTCGCCGATCTTGACCACGGGTCCCGTCGTTTGCATCTCGGTCAGCGCATCGATCACCGACGTATTGTAGATGTTTGCGTCGCCCGTCACATCCATGAGCAGCTCCGCGTGGCTGGCCGATGGCGACAGCGATGACGACGGAGATGGAAACGACGACGACGACGATGGCGGCGGTGCGCAAAAGCACGCGAGGCTCGTGCCAAACAAAAACGCGTTGGTGATGGGCAGCAGATACGTCAGCGTCTCGGTGATCACGCCAAACACGACATAGTCGACAAAGCACAATTGCGCGATCGCAAATGGTATGGTGAATACGACGGCACACACGACGTAGCCCGTGAGCCGGCGGATCACATTGCGGCCGTGTGTGTTGTCGCTCATGCGCGTCTTGCGCACCACGTGCATGTTGACGAGAATCGCGCCGAGCATCGTGAGTTGCAGTAGCAGCACCAGCAGCGCATGCAACGTATGCGCCGTCGTGCTGGTGGTGAGCACGGGCAGCGTGGCAAACACGACGCCGTAGACGGACGCCAGTACCACCGAGATCACAAAGCTGCGGCGCACGTGGAGCGACTCGACGCGCCCCACGCGCATGAGCAGCGAGAGGTTCGTGATCCAGTACAGCGACATGAAAAACGCAAAGCGCGCGAGCGACGTGGTGAGCAGCGCGACCGTGTCGTCGGGATCAAACGGCGTGCGGCGCTGGGTCTTGTCGTACGCGCCGGCGTACGTGAGCCGCACGTGCTGCTTGAGCGCCTCTAGCGCCACAAAGCTCAGGTCCGAGAGCCCAATGATACACAAGATAAAGTCGGCCATGCGCCGCTTGAGTCGGTGGAAGCTGATGGAATGCACGAGCAGGAACATGGCGCAGAGACACGCGAGCAGCAGCACGACCCATTGCACGTACAGGTACGTATCCAGCCAGGCCACGGAGGATGGCGCCAGTGCCGGTGCCGGTGCCAGCGGCGGATGGAGAAGGCGGTTGCTGCTCTCTGCGGTATGGGAGAAGTCGGGTATCAGGAATCGACTTGGTGTTGCATGTGGATGTGGATGCGGATGGGGATGTGGGATGCGTAGTGTTGTTGGTGGGGATACCGCCATGGCGCCAACAAAAATGAAGACGGAAAACCAACGAAAACCAACGTTGGCGTCGCGATGTTGTTATGTTGGAACGAAAGTGTTGGCGACTGGGATTGAGTGGGGAGTAGCGTCTATCGGTGGGTGGCATACACAAGCGCGGTCTGCGTCGCTTGGTCTATCAACTTTTCCTGAAGCCACGAGATATGGTTCGTCCGGCGAGGGTCTATCGGCCGGGGAAGGAGGTCCAAAACGAGTCCAACTTGCTGAACAAGCTCGGCGTTGTTTCCGCGCGCCGTCACCAGAACTGTGCATTGGGACCTAAATGCTGAGGTTAATTCATGGCAAACAAACTCATTTCAATTCAAGGTTTTATCCAAGGAAAACTCATCGATCTTGGATAGCCAATCAAAGAACCCTATTTTGACCAAATCTCGTCCAATTAGCCAATAAACACGTTCGCAAGAGTGATGTTCAAACACCTCTATCATCTTATCAAAGGAGCAACAGTGCCTGAACACTTTGGCTCAAACGGTGTGAAAATCCACCTCCCAAACGCGATGTTTCCCTTCCACATCTGGGAAAGGAAACCATGCCCACATTTTTCTGTTGGAGCTTGGGAGAATCCACTTCCCATTTCACCAACAACTTCCAACAACTACAAGAGTAACAAGCATGGCGGGCGGCATCGCAATCCCCGTACGAGACGCGCACGACGTCGGCGACGATGACGGCGACCAGCAGCCCACGCAAGGCTCGCGCATGTACGCGATCGTCGTCTGCGTCTTTGCGTCGCTGGGCGGCATCTTCTTCGGCTACGACCAGGGTGTCACGGGCGGTGTGCTCGTGATGCGTTCGTTTCTGGAAGATTTCTGTGTGGACTACGACAAGAACTCGATGCGCGACTGTCTCCAGTCGACTAGCAGTCTACCGGACAACTGGCGCACGTTCACGACGCTCTACAATGTGCTCTACTACGTGGGCTGTCTCGGCGGCGCCTTGCTCGGTGGCTACGTCGCCGACAAGTTTGGGCGTCGCATGACCATCTTCAACGCCGGCGTTTTCTTTTGTGTCGGCACGATCTGGGTCATCGCCACGCCCGCGCACAGCCACACTATCGTGCTTCTCGGGCGTGTCGTGCAGGGCATGGGCGTGGGCAACTCGTCGTTTTCACTGCCGCTGTTTGGCGCCGAGATGGCACCCAAGGAGTTACGCGGGTTACTCTCTGGGTTCATGCAGATGACGGTGGTCACGGGGCTGCTGTTGGCCAATGTGATCAACATTCTCGTGGAGGATACACTGGAAGGCTGGCGCATCACGAATGGCGTGGCGCTCGTGCCGCCCGTGGTCGTAATGCTCGGGATTTTTTGTGTCCCCGAGAGTCCGCGGTGGGTGTACAGACACAAGGGCCGTGAGGCGGCTCGCATGACGCTGGAGAAGCTGCGCCAGACCGACAACGTCCACTACGAACTAAACGCCATTGGCGAGCAGCTCGCACTGGAGGGCAATGGAGTCGCGTGGAAGGAGCTGCTGGAGTTTTCAGTCCGTCGTCGCGTGGTCATTGCCATTATGCTGCAAGTACTTCAGCAGGCGACTGGAATCAACCCCGTGATGACCTACGGCGCGCAGATCTTCAAGGACGTGGTGGGCAATGGCATCATGTCGCTGCTGATCATGTCGATCGTGAATTTCCTCAGTACGATCCCAGCGATGCGCTGGGTGGACACGTATGGGCGTCGCACGCTGCTACTCATTGGCGCTGTGGGCATGTGCGTGGCTCACTTGCTCGTCGCACTCACGTTTACCATCGGATGTCAGGGTACGGCGGAAGACGCGGGGTGTGGTGCAGCGTCAGGCTACGTGATCATCATCGCGGCGTGCTTCTTTGTATTCAACTTTGCGATCTCGTGGGGCCCAGTCTGCTGGATCTACCCTGCAGAGATCTTTCCACTCAACGTGCGCGCCAAGGCCGTGTCGCTGTCTACCATGGCAAACTGGGGGATGGGCGCCGTGATGATTGCGGTCCCCAAGCTCTTTCCCTACCTCAACTTGAACGGCGTCTTCTTTCTATTCTTCGGTTTGTGCGCGAGCTGCGGCATCTTCGTGTTTTTCTTTTGCCCCGAGACCCGCGGTATTCTCCTGGAGGACATTGAGGCGCTGTTCCACGGCAGAGCCACGCGCACGACCAGTATTTCGCCCAAGTATGCCACCGTCACGACGCCGGACGGCTCTGTCGAATGAGAGACTTTTCCATTTTTATTTTTTTAATTTCGTCATAATTATCCTCAGTTTTTCACTCCACTTGGTGTGCTCCGAAGCGTAGTAGCGTACGCGTCGATCTTGGTTTGGATGATCGCATCGCAGTGGTCGTCCCAGTCAGCACCGTACACAGTCAGCAGGCGCATGGACTCGATCGCTTTGTCCGTGAAGTCGCGCTCGTCAGGTCCCAGCAGCGCACACGCAAATGGAGTGTACCCATTTCGGTTGTAGACCTCCAGATCGGCTCCAAACTCGAGCAGCACGCGGATCGCATCAGGTTGCCAGTTGATGCAGGCATAGTGAAGTGGAGACTGCTCTTCCTAATAGTAATACCAGTACACAGACAATCTCAGTGTGATATGATACCACCCACACCCACAGACAGACAGACAAACTTGAATCTTCACTCACATAGTCGACGAATTGCGCAGATGATCCGCTCATAAGTAGGATCTTCATACACTCGGCGTGTCCGCGCTCAGCTGCACGATGTAAGGGGGTCGCGCCATTCTGATGGGTCGATGAAGAGAGTGAATTAGCCAGCTAGCGACTGAAGCGTAGCTGTTTCGACAACGAGCAGCTACGGTACCTGATTGGCCGCATTCGCATCGGCGCCAGCCTCAAGAAGCAGCGCAGCCATCTCGATATCACCATGGAGACACGCGTAGAATAAAGGAGTCGAGTTGTCACTGAACTGCCAGGTTGTGGACGCTGAGTCATAAAGATCTCTTCGTCATCCGATACGTGAAACACCGGCAAAACGCACCTCGTCCGCATCTCTCGTGTTGACGTCCACGATGCCGCACTGCAGTAGATCGCGCACGGCCGTGATGTCGTCTCGCTTCGCCGCCTGTAGTAACTGGTGGTTGAGTTGCTGCCGCTCTTCGTCTGCGCGGGGCACGAGGGGCGGTGGCGCGCGTGTCGTCGTCTTCGCCGACAGACTCATTAGACCCAACGGCACGAGGGCCATTTTGGATGGGACAAAGGTGGGCTGAATCAGGTGATGCAACTCAAAATTACCGGCTAAATACCGGTACTAGGATCGGTATTCCAGTCAAATTTTTATTTGATTGGACCAATGCGACCAATTTGATGATATTATGTAAATCTAGATGAGCACTCGGTCCTCTCGTGGGCTTGTCACCTGTCGAAAGGCTCCGTAGGTTGTACCGGTAGAAACGGCAACTTGATACTGCGGATGCTGGCTGGTGTGGTGTTCCTGGGACTTATTTCCGCACACGTACCGCGTAATCGCACAGGAAATACCAGCACTAAACTTCATAAACGCCGTGCCAAGTACCACCAGGAACATGGTCAGCAGTGCGAATCCAACGGTTCCAAACACATTACTGAAGAATGTGGCACGCATACCCACAACGGAGAACGTGGTGACGGGATACGCAAATGTGAAGCCAACTGCAAACGCACTGAAGAACGCGAGCGCGAACTTGACGGTGAGAAAGTACAGCGAGTGGACCAGTGGCCGCTCCCTGGTGGAAGTGGATTGAGTGGAGCGTGAATTCAGCAAGTGTGCGGATGAGGCTCTATTGCCTGGATCAGCCAGCGTTAACCAATTGGGCTGGCGGAGACCGCCATCTCCCAAGTGGATACTCTCGGCTGGAGGGACGATCCAGTCGTGGAGAGCGACGTCGGCGCGTGCAAAGTCGTTGACCAGCGCAAACAGCATGCGGAAGGCGACGATGCCAAAGCAGCACAGCGGCAGCAGCGCCGCGCTCACGATCGCGCCGATGAGAACCGCGTGGAATGCGACGACGCCCAGCACAAAGTTGAGTACGTGGAACACGGTGAGTTGCAGGGAACTGGTCAGGAACGCAATGATAGTGGTGGACGTGGACGTGGAGGCTGTGTCATCTTGCTCGATGAGCGATGGCGATTGATACACCACAGCAAATGGAATGGACGGCGCGCTGGAGTTGGATGACGGTAGTGCTTGGCTGCTGTCATAGTAAGCGACAGGATGCGCGATCGGACGAGAGAACATGTCGTCGTCAGGGTCATCGGGTGGTGCGCTTGGTGCTAAGTCGGTGGGCTTTGCATTTGACCACATCTTGAAGAGTAGATTGGCCTCTCTGATTGTGGCCCACGGCCAACAAATCGTACAAACAATCATTCCGCACAGGAATGATTGTTGAGCGAACCCATCCCTTGCCGAACTTAGCGTAGACTTCAAGTGGAAACATATGAAAAAAACATTCCTAACTTTTGAGATTGAAAATTTCACAATGCACAATGAACACTACACTACTACCCGATATACGTTGCGTTACCCTTACTGGAAACACATTCCTCCCATGCATTTCCTTACACCTGCGAGCCCGTGCCGTACGTGGCCACGGCCGTGGGGTACGCATTCGCGCGCTGCACGTACTGGTACGTGGAAAACTTCTCGCAGCAAAAGTAGCGCGTAGCGACGCGCGAAAGTCCGGCGGCAAACTTCATGAGCGCGGCGCCCAGCAAAAGCAGCAGCGTCGTGATGAGCACAAAGCCCACAAAGCCCAAAAAGTTGCTGAAAAACGAGTCCTGCACACTGGCGTCGTTGAGCGCCGACAGCGGGAATGAAAACGCCACCGACAGCGAGATGGAGCTGAGCAGACCGATCACAAACTTGACGGTCACAAAGTACAGCGACACGAGCAGCGCACCAGGCGAAAATGACGACAAGTTGGGCGACAGCCGCACGCCGGAGAAGTCAAAAAAGTTGGCCTGGCGCGGCACGCTCACGTACACGTGTTCCTCTGGCGGCGAGATAAAGTTGTACAGCGAGACGTCCAGTTCCGCAAGAAAGCCGACCAGGAAAAGCAGGAAACGGAACGTGACGATACCAAAGCAGCAGAGCGGCAGCAGTAGCAGACTGCAGATCGAGCCAACGACCACGAGCACAAAGCCAAACGTGCTGAGCGCCGAGTTGAGAAAGTGGAAGATGCCGAGACGAACGGCCGTGATCAAAAAGCCCGTGGCGGTGGTGGGCGTGTTGTCATTCAGAGAGGGTGGCATGTACGAGTGCTCCACGGGGCGCGCGACCGGAAGGTCGTCGTAGGCGGTGGCGCCTGGTGCATGGGGCTTGATGGGGCTCGAGGCGTTCATGTCGTTGCTTGGGTTCTTGTGATACTATCCAATTCGTCGTCTCGCAAGCGGAACTTGTGAGCTAACCAGCCTGGCTGGGTGAATGGTGTAGCCACATCACTGATTTTTCGAAAGAGAGGGGGAAGAACAGACCATCACTCCTACTGACTGAGAAAATCTTCTGTTTTTGACACCAAAGGTTGTGCGTGTTGGGGAGTGATGGTATGACACGAGGCTAAGCTAAGCTAACCTGATCATGTATTTACACGCCACCATTGTGGTAACTCACGACATGCACTGGCTGGGCGGACACAGCGCCCACATTGTCGATGGCTCCGTAGACTGGCATGGCAGCAGCACTAGAAGCCGCAGTGGTGGCCACTGGGTAGAACTGGCCGCGTGGATCGTAGTGCTGGTGCACATAGCGATACGTGGAGAACCGCTCACAGCAAAAGAACCGCGTAGCCTCACGCGACGCGCGCGCCACGAGATGCATGAGCGCGACGCCAATGGCAAACAGACACAGCGCCGCGATGATAAACAGAAGCGGGTCGGATTTGAAGTCGGCAATGTCCTCTGGTCCCAACGCGACTTGGAAGAACTTGCCGTGGCCCACGCCCAGCACGGCACACAGTAGTGACAGCGGCGACGCTACAGCCATGGAGAAGCAGACCGTGCTGAGTGTCGAGAGCAGGAACTTGATAGAGCAAAAGTAGATCAGCGCCATCAGCGACAGCGGCGAGAACGACGAAAGTGTTGGTGAGAGCCGCTCGCCCGTGGAGCTACGCGGGTTCACGGGCACTTGCACGTACACGTGGTCTTCTGGCGGTGAGATAAAGTTGTACAGCATCACATCCAGCTGCGCAAAGCCGTAGACGGCGTAAAGCACGAGTCGGAAGACTAGGATCCCCAGGCAGCACAGCGGGAGCGTCACGAACGAACCTACCACGCCACCCACGCAGATCGTGAACGCCACGTAGCCCAGTACGCCATTGAGCGCGTGGAAGAGCCCCAGACGGCCGAGCTCGATCAACACGGGCTGGATAGACGAGTCGTCGTCGCTGTCGCCATCCAAGTACGGATCTCGAAACTGGACTGGCGGCGGTGGAGGCACGGGAAGTGGCGTCCCGTACTTGGGTTGCTGTTCGTGTTGGTGGTGGTAGTATGGGCCTGACGATTGGTGCACGGGAGCCAACGGAGCCATGGGAGCCAAGGGAGCCATGGGAGCCAAGGGAGCCATGGGGGCAAGCGGAGCCAACGGAGCCAACGGAGCCATGGGCGGTGGCTGCTGGTGATAGGCACGGGGATCGTGGTGGGCTGGCTGTGCGTAGAGCGCCGACGCTGATGATTCTCTTCGTGGCTGGTGTTGTGTTGCGTACGTTGGGTACTGCGCATTCGTCTGGTGTTGCTGATGGTGCTGCATGGGCGAATCCGGGGGCGGCGCGGAAGGAGCTGATGCCTGCAGACGCGGCTGCGGCTTTTCCGCTGCGTCATACGAGTAGTCGCTCGGATTCCGCATTCTCTGGCTACTACAACCCCTTTTGTTGGGATCTCTGGATTCTGGCCAAATTCACGAGTCAATCCGGAAATGTGTCTTGACGTCGGCCATCTGGACTCCAGAGTCCAGAGTCCAGCAGGGATGGCACTTCTCTATAAAGTAATAGACATCAAATTATATGCACCAATCCTTGGACAGTATTTCAAGACACTGAGCACCTCATTGGTGGATATAACATGATGTCTATTTGTTTATAGAGAATTGCCATCCCTGAGTCCAGAGTCCAGAGCGTGTTGGATGCTGTCTTCTGGGATGGGAAGAAAATGTGAGGTTTTACGTCAAGGATGCGAGGTTTTAGAGGAGGAAATGGAGATGAGATGCGAAGTGGGTACACTCGGATACAGTACATCAGCCGACCACCAACGCTCTGAGCAGGAATGCACGAGCCCCTGCATTTTACTTTGGAGATACGGACTGGGTTGTAAATGCGATCCGCACTCGCAAATCCATAGGATAAAACCCAACACTTTTTAGACTACAAATGAGTTCTCCTGAGACTAAAAAAGTCTCCGATAACGGCCGCCTGTTCAGTTGGTACCGATAGTTAGACCGGGTCTATCCGATAGATTCATACGGTGTAGCTGCTTGGATCGCCCCGCGCCTCGGCTCCGCACAAAGCGCCATGAGCACGTTAGAGGATCTGCTTCCCGAGATGGCGGGCGTGTTCGCTGCCCAGGAAAGCGCCCTCGCCAACTGCGTCGACGTGCTCACCACGCAGCTCCACAATCTCGCGTTAGACCACAACCGCACGAGCTCACGCGTCGCGGCACTGGAGAGCTCCCACCAGCAGCTCCTGGACGTCATCGCGGCTCTCCAGACACAAAACCAGCAGCTCCAGCAGCAGCAGCTCGCCCAGATCCAGGAAATGGATACACTGCGTCACCACCAAGAGACCATGATGAACACACCGACCGCCACCGTCCCGGATGTGGACGTGGCTGGCATCCAGCGTGCCATGGCCGAAGAGCTCCAGAGCCACGCCGCGCAGCTGGTCACGAGCGTCGTCACGACGCAGCTGGCAGAGATGGAGACCAAACTGACCGCGCAGCTCAACGAGAAGCTTCTGGAATCCACGAGTCGCGCGTTCCTGCGCGCGCAGCAGAGCGAAGAGACGGTGCAGTCGCAATTGGAGATGCTGGAGAAACGGTTTGATTACCTGAGTAAAATCAAAATGGAGATCAAAGAGCTGGGTCGCCGCATGGAGCGACAGGACCAGACGCTGGACGACATGCGCACGGGGCTGTCGCTGCTGGCCAAGTCGGTGGGCACGGACGAGATCGACGACGAAGAGGAGGCCGACGCGCAGGCCGAGGCCGAGGAGAACGATGCGTGGCGGAGAGGACAGCGAGAGGAGGAGCTACTGGACGAGAAGGACGTCAAGGCCAGTGGGAGACTGGGGACACCGATGCCTGTGGCCGTGGCAGTGGCAGTGGCCGTCGTGGAAAAAGATGAAGCGGATGCGATGAGCGGGCGTATGGTGGAAGAGGAGAAGATGGACACTGCAGAGGAGACCGTGGAGGCTGTGGTCGAGGAGCCACTTGCGGAGGAGATGGAAGCACCGCCAGAGATCTTGCCAGTTGAGGACGTGACCGCTGAAGACGAGCCACAGCAGCAGCCTCAGCCAGAGGACACGACTGCGACTCCACTGCCGCAGCCGCCCGCGGTAGACAGCGAACCCGAGATTTCGGTGCGTGCCAAGTCGCGGCCGCCGTCCGCTCAGCCAGAATCCGAGACGCCACCGCCGTCTACTCGCGAAGTCATGTCTGAGCCAGAGCCCGTGGATCCGATCGAGTCACCTGCGACACAGGATGACGACTCAGCAGCGCCACCAGCGCCAGAGCCAAAGACGGAGACACCACGACCAGCATCGCCTCAGGAAACCACTGATGTTGCTGTTGTTGTACCTGACCTTTCACTTCCGTCTCCACACGACGATTTTGTAGAGAGGGTCGTAGACGACGAGCTACTTCCTGATGGCGAGGAGCTCCCGGCATTGGAAGAAGACACGTTTAGCTCGCCCATGCCCACTACGCCCACCACCACGATGGTCTCGTCGTTCACGCCACACCACTCGTCTCACCTGCAGCACATGCCCACGGCGCCAAGTCTCTCCACTGTCGCGTACAGTACGTCTCTAGATCTCCTCTGTGTGGTTGTAGCTCGTCGCTCATTTCCGCTCTGTTGTCTTTTCAGTTCGTTCGCGTCGCCAGGAGCGCACAGCCAAGCGCGGGTCACGTCGCGAATCGTCTCTTGAACTGTCTTCAACCCCTTCGTCCAGCGACCCCTCGTCCGCACGTCAGCAGCTACAGCTCCCCACACGAACACCGCCGCCACCACGGATCCCTCTCTCATTCGCTGAGATCAAAGTGCTCTGGGGCCGCGTGTTCACCAAGATCATCCAGCTGCGGCGTCTACAAGCCATCAACGGCACGAGCCCCGAGCGCACGCTGTTCCGCAAGCAGCACATCTCGATGGGCGCGCGCGTGCGACGTCTTGAAGAGGCCAGCACCGATCTGGAAGATACCGTCGAGCTGCTGGAAGCCAGCATCCACAGCAACACGCAGACGCTGCAGTCACTCCACCAGAGCGTTGCACAGAGCACTACGACACTGGACAAGAAGACCCACTCGCTCCACGAGGTCACCAAGATGCAGGCGCAAAACATTGTGGGCATCCAGGAGAAATTCGAGGCCCTCGAGGCCGAATTCCGCCGCATTCGCAACGTGACGCGACGAGAAAGCGTGCAAAACTCGACCACGACGGCGACGCTCGCGCAGCTTTCAGTGGAATTGATGGACGTGGCCAACACACTCAAGCGACAGAGTGCGAGCGTCGACACTCACGAGACGTTGCTCCACGGGATCGTCCACAATGAGCTGCCAGCGCTCACGCAGAGCGTGCAGCAGACCATGCTTGAGCTACGCAGTGAGAGCGACTTCAAGACCCGCGCGCTCGCCAAGGAGCTGGCGACGACCAGCGAGCGGCTCCGTAGTACACAGCAGACGATGCACCACCAGTTAGAGAGCCACGTGAGCGATTCACTTGAGGCGCTGTACCGGGATCTCATGGTGATCACGAGTGCACAGTTGGTCGGCGTTGAGATGGCGGCGCGGCAGAATGCCGCTGTCACGTCTTTGGCTGTCTCTGGAAATAACAATAAGGCCACTGGGGCTTTGTCATCGCCGATGAAGAAAACCAAACACAAGACGCCGCTTGATGTGGGCGTGGCGCTGCTGCTTTCAGTGGTCGCCACGTTTCAGGGTGACTGCAAAAAAACGGTCGCGCAACCACAGCACGGAGAGAATGAGGCGAACGGCGACGACGATGACGATGGCGACGATGAAAGTGCCAAGGCGATCGCGTCTGTGCTGTTGGACAAGCTCGAGATCTTCCGACTGGATCTGGAAAAGCTCAAGGAGCAGGCCGACAAGGCCGACAAGTCCATCCCGACCACTACAGCCGCAACAGCCACACCCGGCTCTGCTGCTGCAGACACCGACAGTAGCAAGACACGCGCGTTTCAAGACCATCTCGTGCTGCTGTGCACCAACCAGCTGCGCTCGCTTGAGGAGCTCCTGGTCACGCAGAGCTCTCGTTCCAACTCGACCACGATGACCACAACTACGACGGCCACCTCATCGGTCTCACGCGTCGTGGCGCACGTTAAAGATCTCGTGATCCAGCTGCGCGCCGTGCTGTTTCTCTTGGTGCTCCACACGCAGCTCGTGGAGCCACCGCGGCAGATCCACACGCTTGCCGTGTCCCACGCGACTGCGCAGTCCACGCTTACAGCGCACGCGTTTGCATTGAGCCAATTGGCGACCGTCGAGGCCGTCGTCAAGCTCATGAACACGCGACTAGATGGCTTTGCCGAGTCGACGCTGGCGTTTGCGCGCGACGACGACGTCAAGAAATCCATCCAGGAGCTGCTCCAGACAAGCGACGCGATCCGCGACACGCTGGCCACTCAAGTGGATTCCACCCACAGCGATGCCGTGCAGCGCGACGAGCTTCTGGAGCGGGAGCTGCTGCAATTGGCCGGACGTGTCCAGAAAAAACTTGACAAAGACGAGATGCTCTGGACGCAAGAGGTGCTGGAACGGCAGCTGCAGGGCGTGGCCAAGAACGCGCTGGGCGAACAGGATCTCGTCGACATTCAGCGTGCGCTGCGAGCCAAGATGGACAAGACCCAGTTCCACGCGCTGCTTCAACAGCAGCACGCCAAGCTGCTCGAGTCCGGAGCTCTCCACGCAAACGGCGGCAGTGGCGGCGCGAGTGGCAACCAGCCATCGGGTACGACGACACACTGCATCTCGTGCAACAACGAGCTGCCCCCGTCGCCGTCGCAGCTGCGCGCTACCGTGCAAGAGGAAGTGCGCCACCAGGTCGCGAAGGCACTCGCTGCGGCGACCAAGCACTCTCCATCTCCAGTAGCTCCATCGTCGCCGTCATCGTCTTCGTCGTCTTTCCAGGCATCCAACCACCGCAGTCTGGACAAACACAAGAAAGAGCTGCTTCTCGCAGCACTGCAGCAAAAGAAATAGAACCGTCGCGGTGCTGGCTGTTCTTCTGCTACTTGTTCTTGTTCTTCTCGTTTTCCTTGATTTCGTGCCGTTAGCACACGCCCGTGGCCACGAGTATCGCTTGCAGCAGTTGCGAGGCGATCTCCTTGACCAGAATCATGCTATTCGCGTCCTGCGCGAGCGCAAACACGACCGGAAACAGCTCAAACTCGACCACAAAACGCTGTGGACACGTGTGCGACTCGAACAAACACTTGAGCATCTTAAGCAAGTTCTTGCGCACGAGCGCCTTGGGCACGCGCCGCAGCTTGGCGAGGATCTCGCGCACAAACAGCGCACTGCGGCCCAGCGTCTGGTTGAGCCGCACGCTTCGTGTGAGCATATCCAGCAGCGGCTCCAGCAGCGTCTCGAGCTCCGTGTCGTGGGCGTCGCGGAAGAAACGCAGCAGCTGCAGCAGTCGCACGGGATCGTCGTCGTGTGATGTCCCACAGTCTAGCAGCGCGTGCTCCATCTTGACAGTGTCGTGGACGAGCCATACGCTGAGCGACTTGATCGCGTCTACCTGCCAGTACTTGTCGTCCAGAAGATCCAGGAACATGGCCACACTGCTGCCATCTTTGCCAACTTTGCCTTCTTCGCCACTGCTGCCAGCGGCCCACAACTGTGCACGAGAGAGAGGCGACGCATGGGCAAAGTCGCACAGCAGTGGCAGCGCAAACTGCCTCAGCGGACTGCCACTGCGCACGACCTCTAGCAGCGACGGCACGACGCCGGCCTGCGCTGCTCGCGTCTGGCGGTGGCGGTCGAGACGGCACAGGTAAAACATGGTCTGCAGCACAAGGTTCTCCATCTCGCGGCGCTTGGTACTGGTCGTGAGCCGCTGCTGCGTGAGCAGCTCCACTAGTGAGGTGATCGTGCCGGCGCGGTCCAGTTTGTCCAGCGTGAGAGGTTCCATGCTCAGATTGCGCAGACACTTGAGAAGCTTGAGCACCACGTGAGTACCCATCTCGCCATTCGGTGGCTGGTGTAGCTCTTGGTGATCTTGAGGATTCTGCGTAAACGCCGTGAGTGCGTGGCGCACGCCTTCCAGCACGGCGCCGTCGCACATGTGCTCCTTCACGACCGCGTCGCCCTGCGAAAACACCAGCAGCACGTCACACATCTGGTCCAGCTCCTGCAGTGACCACGGTCTGCGTCGCAACGTCGATTGGTCGTACGCGTCGCGATCTGCTTGGTCTTCTTGGTCCTGTGCGTCTTGGTCATCTTCGTCGGTCTCTGATACTTCTGCCTCCTCATCGTCTTCTTCCTCCCCGCAGCACTGGCGAATGATCGCGTGGAACACGGTGATAAACTTGCGCAGCAGTCCGGCTTTCACAAACAACCGGCAAATGTCGTTTTTCGGGATGGTTTGCAGCTTAAACACGCTGAAAATGCCCTCGAGCGCGATCCGCAAGAGCTGCTTTTGGTCGTTGAGCGCACGCGCCGCGTCAACTGTTAGGAAATCCACCAGTACGGGCAAGCCGCCACACGCCACAAACATTTGCAGCGTCAGTAAACTGGTCTGGCAGCTCTGCCGCACAAACTTGGCGGCCTCGAGCCGCACCGATTCGGCCGAGAGCTGGTCGTCGTAGAATTTTCCTTCCTCTTCCTCTCCGTCTTGTTCATCTTGTTCGCGGCCATCAGTGTGGATGCCCGCGGCAGATGTGGCGTGGCGCTTGGTGAGTCGAATCACCACGGGCACGAGTCCGACAAGCGCCAGGTTTTCCTGGAACCGCTGGTTGTCCTGCACGATCGTGTTCACGACACGCAGCACGCCACAAAGCACCGCAAGTTTCTTCATCTCGAGCGCCTCCATGATGTTTGGGATCACACCTGGCTGCGACATGAGATCACGCCGCAATGAGCTGTGGGTCTCGAGCAGCTCCTGAAGGCTCGTGCACGCGTCCAAAATGACCTGGTCGTCCAGACTCGGGTCCAGCAGCGCCAACAGATCCACCACACGCGCCGTAGCCTTTTGGTGGGTCTCGCGCACGCTCGAGTACTCGAAATCCAGCTCTTCATCGTCAAACAAAACGTCAGAAGACGACTCGGCCGCGTGAAGCTGGAACTGCTGGTGCTGCTGGTGCTGGTGCAACGCGAGTGGCGCAGACTTGCGACGACGGTCGTGCGTGACACCCCACTGGAGCTCGTCGTCGTCATCATCTTCGTCACTAAACAACGCGTCGTCGTCCTCTCGAAACCGATCCAGCGCTGTCGGCGTCTCCACTTCAATAAAAGACGCTGTTGGCCCCAGACTGCTCGCGCTGCGCTTGAGCTGACGCCGTCCAGCCGCTGCAGCGGCCGCCGCCTGCACCAACTTGTCTTCGTCCACGTCCAGAAACTGGAGATCGCCATCGTCGTCGTCGTCTTCACGAAACGCTCGCAGCTTGGACAGCCGCTTCTCCATGGGGATCAACGCCGAGCCACTCCACAGTCGCTCGTCGTCGTCTGCACTCTTTGCGGTCTTTGATGCTGTCGCATTGGCCATCACACGGCCAGTTTGGCCATCCTCGCCATTACCATTGCCATCGTCGTCGTCGTCAGCATCGTCGCCCCAGAGCTCGTCGTCCAGCAGCGCCGTCGCGTCTTCTTTCGAGAGCTGGAAACTGGACGCCACGGCGGCTCCGCGTCGGGAACCCACCAAATCCGCAACTGCTGGCTCAGTGGTGACTTTGGCTGTCGTGTCTCTACTCGTCTGCAGCGTCAGTGGCGTACGATCCGTTGCCGCCACGCCAAACTCATCGTCCCAGTTTTCCTCCTCCTCCTCGTCCTCTTCCTCCTTCTCCTTCTTCTCTTCCTCCTTCTCCTTCTGGGTGTCCTTGTACAACTGGATCGTATTGAGCACGGCGTCTCTCGCATGTGATGACGACACACTTCGCGCCACTTGTTCCACTTTGTTGCGTGGGATCTGCGAGATCCACGGATGCAGCAGCAGCTCCGACGCGGAGCTTCGCAGTCGCGGCTCTTTCATAAAGCACTTGCGCATGAAATCCTGGAGCACCGGTGAAATCCGCTCCGGCAGCGGCGGGTGGTCGTCCTGCACGATGCGGAACAGCGCCGCCATGGGCGCCAGATCAAAATACGGCGGCTTGGTCGTCAGCAGCTCAATGATCGTGCACCCGACGCTCCAGATATCGGCGGCAAACGACCAGCCCGACATTTCAATCACCTCGGGTGCCACTAATACAAACCACAAGTCAGCACTATTACCAAAAACACTCTACGATAGTCCCCGAAACGTACTCCAGTACGGCGACCCGACCACCGAGTGGCTCTTGTTTTCGTTCGTGTCGCTCAGTTTCACGGCCACGCCAAAGTCTGCCAGCTTGACCAGTCCGTCTTTTGTCGTGAGAATGTTGGCGCCCTTGACGTCGCGATGCAGCACGCCTTGTTCGTGTAAATACGCGAGTCCACGGAGCACTTGCGCCACGTACATGGCCACTAGCGGCTCGGCAAATGCGCCAAATTTCTTCATAAACTGGGCCAAAGAGCCGTTCTCCATGTACTCTAATACGATATGCAGATGCGCCGGCGTGCGGATCGTGTCCACGTACGTGACGATGTTGGCATGCGATAGTTTCCGCAAAAGCGACACTTCGCTTTCGATTGCCTTTAAGGCGTCGGCGTCCATATCGGCCAACGAGACCTGTTTGATCGCCACGGAGCGAGCGGAGCGCAAGTCCAATGCGCTAAACACGACGCCAAAGCCGCCGCGGCCGATCTCGGCGCCCAATTGCTGTGGGGAAAGCACACGAAAGCGACGTCAACATGAGGATTTCCCCAATTGGTTTTTGTGGAAAATAAACGAATACGTACATAGTGTTCGCCGACGACGCGCGGCTGCTGCTCAATCTCGGAGCCGCCCAGTCGTCTGCGCAGCGACGCGTTGCTGCCCATGCGCTGGATGGGCCGCTGCTGCCCCGTGGGCCGCGACGGTGGCGCCGCCATGATCAATCGCCACGACAGAGGATTTTGGAGTGGAGGAACGTATATCGCGCGCTGATGGCGACAACATATATAATAGATTGGAGGTTGGCATCATAGTATCCAAGTAATATGGTGTCCAATATGCATTGTCACAGGTTCAACCAACAAATACTTCCAAAAATACCACCGGTGTAAGTATTATTATTATTGTAGTAATACCCGGCTTTTCACGTACTCGACGACCTCGTGGTTGCCCGCCTCGCTCGCTATTTCCACACAGAGTGTGTCCATCGGCAGTCCAATGACTTCATGAATGTATTGGACCATCGCCAGGTCGCTTGTCTTGAGCCGTTCTGCCATGCGCCACTTGCGAACGACGACTCCACACGTCTCATGGAGATACCGCACGACGTCCAAATGGCCATTGTCTGCGGCATCCCGCATCGCCTTCTCCGTACAGCCTTCAGTGCGGTGTTGGTAGAGAAACTGGACCACGTCGAGATGGCCTCTTGCCGCGGCACGGTCCATCGCGCTCACACTGCAGCCTTCTGTGCGGTTGTGGTGGAGAAACTCGACGATCGCGAGATGCCCATTCCACGCCGCGTCGTCCATTGCCCGCGTCGTACAGCCTTCCGTGCGATTGTTGTGGAGAAACGTGAGCAGCTCATAGTGGCCGTGGCATGCGGCCGCGTCCATCGCCTTGGTCGTACAGCCTTCTGTGCGATTATGGTGTAGAAACGTGACGACGTCCAGACGGCCGTGGTCGGCGGCCCAGTCCATGCCATTGGTTGTGCATCCGATGCGTGCAGCATGCTCATGAAGGTAGTGGATCACGTCCCATGCGCCGGCTTGTAGTGCCTTGTCCATTACGTGTGGTGTCAATGCCGTCGGCTGGAACGCCAGGAGCTCATTAAATAATGGAAGATTACCCGCACTAGCAGTGGCAGCCAGACAACGCGTGATGTTCTCACATGCATCGATGGGCCGATTCGCCATGAGCCACCGTGCTATCCGTATGCGCTTGGATAAGACCGCATTCAGCAGCATCACGCCGTGCCATTGCGTCAGCTCAATCGCGGCGTCATGCAGCCACTGGAGCACATCCAGCCGTTGCCAGATCGCCGCCTGCGATGGCAGATCCGGGATCAGTTTCATCTTTGGGTCATGTGCCAGCTCTGAACAATGCTGGCGCATGCGGCAGAGCAGTTGCACCGCCGCCAAATCGCCACACCGTAGCGCACTCGCCCAGTATAAACCGATACTCAGGAGGTCGGCGTTTGGGTACCGCGCATGGAACACGCCAACAAGATCGTGGAGAAGCAGCGGGATGCCACGCTGAAACTGTGTGATGAGCTGGAGCAGCGACAGATCGATGAGCACCGATAGAGCGGGCGCGGTCGCCACTGACGAACGCGCGCGATCGCGATCTTGGTGCATTTGGGAAACACCTATGAAATGAATACTCTTCTCTGATTAGTCCAAAGTCCGCGAGATGCGCTCATATGATTGGCCAAAACACAAATCATCTGCAGAATATAATAATAGTTCTGCAGATCAGTATCACATTTCACCGAATATGCGTTCGGTGGGTCTCATCGATACAAACTGCTCCGCGCAATGGCTCCAGTGCCACCAAGACCAACGCCAACACCACCGGCACTGGTCGTGGGCCGTACCACCGCCATACTGTCACGCTGCGGCGTATCTGAGAGCGACAGCACCTGGCTATTATCGTAAAACGTCACGCTTTCCTCCAGCTCTTCGTCGGGCAGATACACAAACGGCGCCTCGCTTTCCAGCACGTCGGCGTCGTCCGTGAACAGCACGCTCTGCGTCATGTGTGCGGTCTTGGCGGCGGCCTCGGCACGGTCGTAGCGGCGCTTGCGTAGCCGTCTGTTCTCCGCCACGTCGCTCGTGAGTCCCATGAGCTCGTACTCGTGGTCGTCTTCACTCGTGAGCCGCAGCGGCGGCGACTGGCGCAATTGGCCGTGGAAGATCAACACGTCGTCTAAAAAAATCTCAAACTCGCGCACGCCGCGCGTGGGCGTCTTGCTGTAGTTCCAGAGCCGGATCCTCGAAAGAGTGACCGGTTCATTGAAAAACAGCACCAGTTTGTTGTGCTGCGACGGCGTAAACGGCGCGAGCCACATGTGGCGGTCGTCGTACGTCTCGTTCACACCGTCGATCAGCTTGTCCAGCGTGCGCACGTCATGCGGCGCGCCCGGGTCTTTAAGGATATTGATATCGCGGGGCTGCGCGTCGATCATGTGGTCGCGGAGCTCCACGTGGTTGTTGTGCTGGTCGAAGAGCTCCAGGCCGTTGAGCCCTACGTAAAACGTGTCGCCCCACGTGGACAAAAACACAAATTTGACAATGTACCCGGTCGGGAACAGCGGCGTCTGGTACTGCTGCAGTAGCTCCGCGATGGGTTTCATGGGTGGCTGGTCATGGCGATGCGGCGCCAGTGGGGACAATGCTGCTGCTGGCACCACAACTGGCACTTCTGGCACTTCGGGCAGCGACCCGGGCGTGCCATGCCATCGGCCACGGCTGCCAGCGTCCTCTCCGCTGCGCAGCGCGTCGGGCTTGAAGGGTGAGTGCACCGCCAGCACCTCTGCCGTCGTGCCTGTGGTAGTAGAACTAGGAGTACTGGTACCAGTTGACCCGGTGTGGAGGTGGCTCTTGAGATACAGAAACTGGCCAAAATCGAAATCCATGACGTTGCCCGGCGCCTTGCGCAGTGAAAAGCTACCGAGCCGCACGCCGTCCACGACCACACCAATCTGCTTGGCTCCTTTGAACGACTCTTCCAGCGTCGTGTTGTAGTTCCAGATCTTGAGTGCACGCAGCGTCACGGGCTGCTCAAACTCGACACAAAACCATCCCGACTCGTCTACTGCAGGAGTGAGCACACTGTGCAGCGGCGCGCTCCACATCTCGTCGCCATTTGTGGACAAGTGGCGTGCGCCGTGGGTCGCCACCAGTCGCTGCGCCTTGGGCTGTGAGAAAGGCGCACTCACACGGGCCACGTCCGTCACGGAGACCTTGAGCGGCGCGTAGTTGTGGTCGAGAAACTGGATGCCAGCGAGCCCGACGTCGTACGGGTCGCCCCAGTTGGCTTCAAACAGCAGCGCCAGGCGCTGGCAGACCACGGGCTTTTCAGAGACCGAGAGATGGTCGCACACGATAGGAGCCGTACACGGTCGGGAGGCGCCGCCTCCACTACTATTATGAGCTCCTGGAGCTCCAGAAGCTACGGACGACTGGTGGTGGTGCTGGTGCGTCGACGTGAGACTGAGTGCGTGCGCCTTGCCCGGTTTCGGAACCGAGCTCAGTGGGAACACCACGGGACCACTACCAGTACTGCTAGTACTACTAGTTGCGCCACCACTGCGCATGGTGGCTCGGTTGCCCGTCTTGGGCCGCTGCAGCACCGCTGCTGCCATCGTGAACTCGTCACTGAGCAGCTCACTCGCACTCAAGCCATGGTCTCCCGTCGTCGTCTTGTTCGCACTAGTCAAAGTGCAGTGCGTGGCTTTTTCGTATTTTTCAATAAGCTGCAGAATCGACGCATTCGTGGTAAACAAAATACACTCGTGGCACGCCTCCATGTCGCGGTCCGCGGCAGCGACACTGCCCGGTGCGCGGCGGATCTCGCCTTTGAAAATGCACTTTCCGTCCAGCGAGATCTCCACGTAGCGAGCGCCTCGGTACGCGTGGATGCGCGTGGTGTTGTAATTCCAGATGCGGATCATACTCAGCGACAGCGCATAGTCGAGATCCACATAGATAAAGTGGTTCTGGCCGCGCGTGAACGGCGCGAGCCACGCGTGGAGCTCATCACACGTGAAATAGTGGCCGTCCATGAGCTTGTCGATGGTGCGTGGGTCCAGATCCACACGGTCGTGGTGGTCCACGTGGACATTGAGATCCGGTGGATCCGCGGAGAGCTGCTTGTCCACATCCGACAAATGCACAGCGTGGCCCGTGTGGTCAAAGAGCTCGAGTCCCATGAGCCCGACGTAGAAGGGATCGCCCCACGTGGATAAGATGTTGATCACGAGATGCTTGCCACGCGGAAGCTCTGGGATCCGGAATACATCGGTCGTGCTGGTATCACTAGTAGTAGTAGTAGTACTACTATCAGTGGAAGTCGTACTTGGCTTCTTGAGTGAGGAGCTACTGCTGCTCTTGGTCGTCGAGCGTGGCTTGTCGACGGATGAGGATGATGATGAAACAGTTGACGCCTTGGGCTTGGACGTTGCGTGGAGCGACGTAAAGTTGGGCGACACACTACCGTGATCCACTGCCACGGCACTATCGTCGTCCTCTTCCTTCCTTTTGTCGTGGTGGACACCTCCACTCCCCCCACTCTCCTCTAGTAGCTCCCCTTCCTCCTCCTCCTCTTCTTCTCCGTCTTCCTCGTCCGCGTCAATGTTGACAAAGTGGACGTTTCCCTCTGGATCCGCCTGCGTGCGCAACACCGAGTACTTGGCCGACAGCTCGCGACTGCGGTTTGTCTTATCAAAGAACTCGAGCGACCGCAGCGACTCACTCAGCGACTGCTTCACACGACGACTGGTGGTCGTGGCCGTCGTGGTCGTGGTCGTCGATTGGCCATTGGACGGTTGTTGTTGTTGTTGTTGAAGGAGCCGCGTGCGGTGGCGGCTGCGCTTGGGAGCCACGAGTTCCGATTCTTGAGATAAAAACGACTTGTGTTCACTATTGGAACCCATCGACTCCTTCTGCAGAAGCGCGATGGGCGCACGTGGCCGCACGGACGACGCTGACGGACCGCTAGCACTTTCTCGTTCCCGCTCGGCGATCGTGGCTAGGGAGACTGGTGGCGAAGAGCTCTTTATGGTAGAAGAAGATGCAGAAGACGCAGAAGAGGAGGAGACAGTAGTGGCGTCTACAATCGACTCGACGGCGCTGCGCCGCGGACCAAGCGCCGTGACTTTGGGCGCGTGGTTGGTGTCGCTGTTGAGCCACGACGGCACCGACTGCGGCCGCATGCTCACAGTCAGCTCCAGTTTGGCCAGCGCGTCCATCATGGGGGCGCCATGCGATGACGGTGGTGACGATGGTGATGAATGCGCTGCTGCCATGGGCGTTCGCTTCATGGTGACGGGCGTTGCAACGCGCTTCGGTTGCTACGTGTGCGTTGTGTTTTGTGGGGTTGCGTCGTTTCGAGTCATCTGAGTTTCTGAGCTGTTCATCTGAGACAGAATCAGAGATCATCACTCTGGACATTTTGAGAAAGTACACACACGAACACACGGACGAAACCAACGCAAACAACGCAAGCAAATGGAAAGAATAAAACACGACTAGCTTGATGCATACATCGCTCGGCCTCACGCCCTATCTGTTTCGCTACACACAAAACAGCTTAGCTACAACCGGAGCTCTCTGCCTCTCTCTTAGAGGTTGCCCAGCACGCGCTCGGCCACGTTGCCAATGTTGTGGTGGGCCTCGGTCCACTCGCAGTGGAAGCGGCCTTCGCGGTCCGTGCGCTCGTACGTGTGGCCACCGAAGAAGTCGCGCTGCGCCTGCGTGAGGTTGGCCGGCAGCCGCTCACGACGGAACGAGTCGTAGTAGTTGAGCGAGCCCGAGAAGCTGGGCGTCGGGATGCCGCTGGCCACGGCGAGCGAGATCACGCGGCGCCACGAGTACTGGCGCGCGTTCAGCTCCTGCGCGAAGTCCGGATCCACCAGCAGCGAGATCAGCGACGCGTCCTTGCCGTACGCGGCCTTGATGCGGTCCAAAAACGCCGCACGGATGATGCAGCCGCCCTTCCAGATGCGCGCGCACTCGCCCAAGTTGATGTTCCAGCCCATCTGGACACCGGCTTCACGAATCAGATTCAGACCCTGCGCGTACGAGCAGATCTTGGACGCGTACAGCGCCTGACGCACATCGTCAATGAGCTGCTGCTTGTCCACGGCCGGGATCTCGGATGGACCGCTGAGAATCTTGGACGCGATCACGCGCTCCTGCTTGCGCGCGCTCAAGTAACGCGCATCCAGCGACGCCGTGATCGTGGGCGCCGCGATCGAACGCTCGGCGGCCTCCTGCACAGTCCAACGGCCCGTACCCTTCATACCGGTCTGGTCCAAGATCTTATCCACGAGGTAGTCCTCTGGGTTGCCCAAGTCGTCCTTCTTGGCAAAGATCGAGGCCGTGATCTCAATCAAAAAGCTCTCGAGCTCGCCCTTGTTCCACTCGCTAAACACCTGCGCCAGCTCCGCGTTCGTGAGTCCACCGGCGATCTTGAGGATGTCGTAGGCCTCAGCGATGAGCTGCATGTCGCCATACTCAATGCCGTTGTGGACCATCTTGACGTAGTTGCCGCTGCCCACTGGACCCAGGTACGTGGTACACGCACCGTCGTCCACCTGCGCGGCACACTTGACCAAGATATCCTCGAGCGCATCAAACGCCTCCTTGGGCCCGCCCGGCATGAGCGAAGGGCCCGTGCGCGCACCTTCTTCACCGCCCGAGATACCCATACCGACAAAGTGGATGCCCTTTGGCTCGAGCTCCTTGGCGCGACGCAGGCTGTTGGGGAACCACTCGTTGCCGCCGTCCACAATGATGTCGCCGGCCTCCATGTACTGCGCGAGCTGCGCGATCGTGTCGTCCACGGGCTTGCCCGCGACCACCAGGATGATCACCTTGCGCGGACGCTGGAGCGACGCGACAAACTCACCAACGTCCTTGAAGCCCACGAGCGGCAGGTTGCCTTCGTTCACGGCGCGCTGCACCGTGTCGTCGACCTTGGACGGCGAGCGGTTACACACCGACACGCTGAAGCCGTGCGACGCCATGTTGAGCGCAAAGTTCTGGCCCATGACCGCGAGGCCGTAGAGACCAACGTCCGAGAGCTGCTGCGCCATGTTGGAGATGTGGAGGAGAGGAGAGGAAGGAAGGATTGAAAGGGGGGATTTGAGCGGAGCAAATCCGAGAGTGAGCGGCTCCGACAGAACTCAAAACGCAACGCAAACAAGCAAGATCGAACTCGATGAAATCCAACTGCACCGCAGTCGCCCCCTCCAAGCAGCTCCCTTGGTAAACGGATATCGAATTGAAGAGGGATGACGTCGCATGAAATACCGTGCGCTGATTGGCTGGAAACGTGCCGCATCTGGACCCAGATGGCAATCGATTGCTGCTTTGCCAGCAGCGCCGGCAATCAATGGGCCGACATGGAGGAGAAAATGGAGGAGCGGAGCGATCAGCATGGCCTAGTACAGTATAACGCGGTGGTGGTGGTATGGAGATGTACGAGGAGGAGGATATTCACTAATAACCGATGGTTGGGATTGTATTCGCCAACAGCAAAAGCACCAACAAACAACCGCACGTCTGTATTTCCAAATCCCCCAAACAAATCCAGCGATGACGCTGCTTGGTGTGGGGGTGAGGGTTACGTGACGGTGCGCAACGTTGTCATTGGCCCGCTCCAGTGCCAACGCGTTTACGTCATTTCAGTAGTATCGTATGGCGATAAATTGTACCCCCCCCACCACGTCTGGAAATCCAGACTCTGGATGTCTCAAACATGGATTTGCCAGATGGGGAACCTGGGATGAGGCACGCTGATCTCAATGATCTCTATCGATCAAAGCAGGAGGAAGGAAGGACCGAGCGCCTCATCAGTGTTTGATTACGAGTCGGAGGCGACCGAGCTCATGTCGATGGGGAACTCCATGTACATGCATGCATAGTGTCGCGTAGCTGAGGCAGACGTGGCGTGTGAATAACATTTAGAGAGGGACGACGCAGACGGCGATGCGCTTCTGGCCTAGGGACTTCAGCTTCATTGCAGTGCTCTACGGCAGCGAGACGATACGAAGATTGGTCAGAGAATCGATTGCATCCGATTACAGTTGCAGCTGCATTCTGTGGTGCCGTGCCAATGTATTGGGGATGATACAGTAGCTGTATAAAGTGCTCTAGAATGCATGCACGTGAGCGCCTGTGGAGGCGACTTCGACACGGGAACCCCACTGAGTACACGTACGCTCAGGTATTACCGGTATATACGTGTGGTGCCATGATGAACCACGAAGCTACCGCTTTAGCGCAAGCCCAATCGGGAATGGCACGGACCGTACGTAGGCACCACGCGTGGAGACGCTCATACCGGCACTCGTTCGCATGCTTGTAGGAACACTGAAAACTTGTTTTCTCCTCCCATTCGAGGTCGACGACACTTGAGCGTCACGCCTCACTGATCTTCGTCGTTCGAGTGGCATGACACGCACTTCATCCAGAGGCGGACATGCAACTTCAACCACTGACACGACCTACATTCTCACGACATGACCAAAAATGGGTATGGTCCCTTCACAGAACCGAATGACCCGTGATGCGTAGCGACCCGTTGACCCGAGATCGATTTCCCATGCATTTTGATTGGGTGATTCGAATCGAATATTCTTGACCCGACCCGTTTCCCCTCCTCCACCATTCATTCCCAAACGACTGGTGGGGGGGATGGGAATTGTGAAACGGATCCCACAGCGAAGGGCGACGGGCGATGGCGGAGTGATCGGCGGCGGCGGCGTGGCTGCTGGCAACTCTCAGAACACGATTTAGAATTGCAGAGTCAAGCGGACCGCCTCCGGGCGGTGGCTTGGGGAAATTCCCCGGACACCAGGGCAGAAAGTGCCAGCGTCGATGCGCAGACCCCCTCGCGTGTGAAGCCCGCGAAGATGGCGGTCTTCTTGTCTTCGGACACGGAGGCCGCAGGAGCGATTCTCGGTGGACGCGCGAGGACTGATCGTCATGCTAACAGTTATGCAATTGGCTCAACAGCCTCACCAGGCGGACCGTCGTGCCGCCGCTGTTTGGAGCTAACCCGACGGGGATTACTCAAGTCGTGTTCTCCACGACACCCTTTTCCAGCCAAAGAAATCACCATCCGTCACATTCTCCACGGTGTTTGTGAACGCCAACGTCGACGACTGCGTCTGTGTGAGTATGCGTGTGTGTGTGTGTGATTGTATTTTCTGTATGAGCGCGTTGATGATACACTTATCCCTTAAACATTCGCAGTGTTTGTGCCGATGGCGGCCGGCCTGCCAGCTGGATCACCGCCTGTGAGGCCACTTTTCCTTGGATGTCTGAGCGCTCTTCGTATCAATAGCTATTTTTCTACTAGTGTGAGTACAAGGATTAAACATTGACATGCGCGTCGTTTGAAACTTCGGTTAATGATACGACAAACACTTACCATTCTTTTTGTATGAGTACTCCAACACAACAACTATTTTTTTCCAAATACATTCTCCATTCCATTCCCATCTTGCGTTCTTGTCTCTCGCATCTCGCTCGTGTTCCCTTAGTCGACGCATTGGTCTCTTCGCGTGTGAGAGAGAAACTCGCGTTCTCTTGACATGAGTCAAGAGAATTCATGACATTCATATGTGTGTCGGTCTCCAATCCTCCATTCTTGTTTCCGCTCAGTGGGGAGCTCATCAACATGCGTATCGCACCGCTGTCGTCCTTTCCTCCAAAGCATCGCGTGGATCCGGCGCTTCCCACGAGCCAACGATCCAGCGCTAGGTCACGGATACAGTACCATGGTGCTGCAGACTCGGACGATGATGGCGAGAGTGATGAGGACAGTATGACCAGCTTCTACTCGACGCATTCGTGTGCGAGTGCCGCAACGATACACTCCAACAAGTCGCTCACACCACCAGCGCCCCAACACGCTCGCCGCCGCCATGGCTGCCTGGAGCGATGGCTGTACAGACACCCGCGCATCGGCTTCTTCTTGTGTCTCGTGCTCTGCGCGTTTACCACGGGCGCGTACGCGACCTACTTCTTCGCGACCTGGACACTCCACTTCACGGGCGTCCCCACAGCGCTCGCGTACGCACACACGCAACTAGTCGCGACAGAGATCACACTGGCGCGCACCACGGAGTGCGGTCTCCAGCAGATCCCACCAAAGGCCGTGGTGCTCAAGACGCTCATCGAACTGGAGACGCAGCCCTGGAGAACAAAGCTGGAGGAGTTGACGCGAGTGGGCCTTTCTGCGAGAGCCAATTTCACGGTATGCAGAGAGCGAGAGATCGCCAAGTACGAGCAGCTCGTGGCAAAGAACGCAACCACTCAGATGCCACGACAACAGCTCGCCTGTCTTGCGGAGGGAATCACGCGAACACTCCAGACGTCAAGCTTCTCCTCCTCGTCGTCGTCCTCCTCCCCCTCCTCTGTACCGAAATTGGCACAGCTTTACGATCGATTGACGCGCGTGGCTGACGTTGCGACAACACGAATACATGTCATGACGTCTGGCAGCGAGACCAGGCAAAGTGTGGATGCGCTTGCAGCGAATACGACACACTCTGTGCTTGGTGTGCTGGACGACTGGCTGGGGGAGTTGACGCATTCACTTGAGACGGAGTACGAGGCGATGGCATCGGCGCTCAGACTGAAGATGGCGATGGCGATGCCCTCGGACAATGGACACAAAGTAACTACCACCAGTGGCCAAGGAGGAGGCGACAGTGGTGGCCGATATACCACCACGTCGCGTCTGAAAGATCGTCTCATGCTCGTGCTTGGGAAGGCCGCGCACTCGAACCGCGACGTCGAGCGCGTTCTGGACAAGCTCGAAGCCTCCTGGGACAAGATGGACCACGCGGTGCGTCAAGCCGAGGAAGCAGCGACTCGTATCCAGGAGCAACTAGCGGATATCCAGAACGCCACGCTTGTGCGGATGAACGAAACGGTCCATGGCTTTAAGATGGCGATCAGTGAGCTCCAAGAGATGATTGCGGGCAAAACGCGGTCGGCGATTCACGCGCTGGCGGAAGAGATCCACGAGCTGGTCATTGCGGACGTCCAGAAGCGACTGGGGATCGAAGACCGTGCCCAAATTGATCCAGCAGAAGCCGGGAGGTCTGTTGGTCCAAGTGATTTCGACGCTGGCGAGCCGACAACCGACTGGAACTGGACGCACGAGAGCCTTGTGCCGCACTTCGACGCATTGGACAACGCGATCCACGAGCTCACACTGGCAAATGCGAATGGAATTCCACGAGTGAAGTTCGCTGCCGATGCACAGACATTCCGCGCGTCGCTACTCGATGCCTCAGCGGCCGTGGTCACGGTGATCGTCACGTATGACTTTCTGTCTCGTATTTCGTGGTTGTTTATCAAGCTCGCAGCGCTGCTGACCGAGTCGTACACGGATTTGCCGCCCGTAGACATTCGCGACATCACGGCCATCACGACACTGATCGACTTTTGGGGCGTGCTCAAGTGCAGACACGACTTTGGCAGCGTCGTGTACACGCTGTTGACCGAGAGCGCGTACGTGGTGCAGACTGCGATCCATTTCGTGTTTTGGGTGCTGGTTGAGATTGCGGGGACGCTCGGATTTGTGAATTGGCGACGCGAGTACGTGGCCCGGTGTCGCCTAGACGAGTCGCCAGCACCACATTCCTCCATGCCGCCGACCCCGGCACCCGTCTTTGTTGGGGTTCTGCAGGTGCTCTTTGGCCATGGACCCAAGCGCGCGCCACTTACCGTTGTGGACACCCACACTGCCGTTCTCCACGATGCGTTGCAGGAAGACGCAGACAATTGGCAGACCAACGTCGACGCTGTAGTCACAAAGCACTCGACCCTCGTGGAGGAGCTCATGCTGGAACGGCGCGTGCTGTTGGAACTTCGAGCGAATCTCATGAGCTGCTCGTTCCAAAAAGAGCTGCCCCACTGGGAAGACTCGATGCTGGACGCGGGTGTATGTTCGCTAGCGGCGATTGACCGCTCGGAAGATCTGACGAAATGGACGCCATCGACACCGTTGGCGTTTCAAAGCGACAAGGTGCATGCGATTCTCGATCCGGCGTCGTTCTTAGCTTCGTGCCTCCATCACAATGACGACCCACACGCTGCGACCGCCACACTCCATCGCCTGGAGCACATGCGGAGCTGCCAGGTCGATCAGAGCCTGTACTTGATGCTGGTGACGTGGTGGATGCTGCTCGTGGTGAGTCTGGCGCTTCGCTTCATCTCGCGCATGCTGATCAAGTCAGCGGGTATGGTGTTCTGGCGCTACTTGAGCGGCGATCGGCTCAATGTGTTGGCGTACTGTGACGAATACGGCATCGTCCAGTCGCCCGAGCGGCTGCCGAAGGCCGTGCGACGCCACTTGCGCAATATTCGATGGCGCGTTACGGCACGAATGGTGGGCGTCACGCTGGCGCTGCTGTCGGTTGTTGTGATCGCATGCGTCGTGTTGCCTTCTGTGATGATGCTGCCGCTTGGTCCACCTTGATCGCGCTTTCTGTTCTGTTGTGAACACTTCGTTTGTCAGTCGCTCCATAAACAAACACTCAGTCCAAACAAATAGACACACCCATCAACTACTCGGCATATCGGTTCATACATGCATGTTATACAAAGAAAAACAGGAGACACTCTTCACTGCCTCACCACAGTTTTCACTTTCACCTACTGAACCGCAACGACCTCTTCCACCTCACTCGGCGTCGCGGCCGCCGCCAGGTGCTGCTCCCATGCATTCTCCATCATCTTCTTCACCGACTCCGTCTCCGGCTTCTTCTTCGACTTGCTGAACGTGATGCGGAAGGCACGAACCTCCATCGCCTGCAGCTGCACCGACGTGCCCTGCACGGGGATGGGC
>JAADWC010000062.1:0-32433 GCA_023336095.1 Pythium pectinolyticum | reverse complement strand
GCGGCCAGCACGCCGATCCTCTCGTAAAGAATCGTACTTACTGCCACTCACGGACGGCAGCAAGTCCTCACGCTCGAGTGGATCGTTGACGGTATCGAAAAGACCCATCGCACTGACCGCACGATCGTACACGAGCCGTTCGTGGCCACGCACGGCCGACATCTTCTTCATTGGGTTGTTACTCCACACGGGACGCGATCCAAACGGAACCGTACGCTTGAGCGAACGCCCCACGCCCGTCTGCAGGAAGCCGCCAGCGGGTACACCCACGATATCGGCCAGTGTGTTGAGCAAATCGTACTGATGCGTGGCGTCGTCGATGGCCATGCCTGCGTACTTTCCCAGTCGGCCTTCGGCGATCAGCGTGCTGGCGACGCGCGTCACAGCGGTCTGGTACACGAGGCTGCTCTTCGTCTCAGGACTCAGTCCGTGGTCTCCGACAATCACGACGATCGTGTCGTTCAGCACACCTTCGACTTCCATTCGGTCGAGGAACTTGCCCAGCATCTTGTCGGTGAAGTACCGCAGTCGTGCGTACTTCTTGATTAAGTCACACTCGCTCTCCCAGCCTTCACACAGCGGCGCAAAGTCAGGTAGTGGCTCGCTGGCGAACCACGATGGGAAAGCCTCAAACGGACCGTGGCTCGAGATCGTGTAGTGGTTGAGAAACCACGGCTTCTTTGCATCCCCTTGGCCATCTTGTGTCTTCGTTTTGTTGATTAGAAGATCGCCAAGGATATCGAACGACAGGTCGTCGTGGATGCCCCAGTTGAATCCACGGTGCTCTGGGCCGTCCAAGTGGCCCTGCGTGATGCCATAGTCGCTTTCTGCGAGCTCTCGGAACTGAGGAGCTCCAATCACGGTTTCAAATCCGTGGCTCGGCAGAAACGCGTCCCACTGGTCGTACGTGAGGATGCAGCCCGTGGTAAAGATCGTCTCGTACCCCTTCTGCTTGAATAACTGCGGCATGCCTTCCAACTTGGTATCGCGACGGCCTCGTGTGGTGCCCGAGTCGGTGACCGAATCGTACACGACCTGGCCGAAGAGAATGCTCTCGAGTGAGCGACTGGTCTGGAAACTGGACCACATATTGGGGAACGCCACACCACGCTTGGCCCACCGGTCAAACTGAGGCGTGAGCGTGAGGTTGTGCTTTGCCAAGCGCTGCCCGGCACTGGTGTTGCCGACCAAGTAGAGCGAGTCCAAGTACCGGAACGACTCGACGCTGATGATCAACACATTAGGCGGCTTGTCCTCTTTAACTTGTATGTCAAACGCCAGCGGTCCCTTGAAGCCAGTGGTGCGGCGGTAGAGCACATCCGACTGAAAGAGCTCGTACGACTCGGTCTCTGTGTGCAAGTAGTCCGCAGCCGAGGTGATGACGCCCGAGCCAGTGCTGCGCTGGAACTCGATGTGGAAGAGATTGCGGAAGAGCTCATTGAGCGTCGTATTAAGTGCGACCGCTGCGAGCACAGGAGAGACCGCCGCGGCCATCTCTCTCGTGGCGACAAGCAGCGCAACAAAGGAAGCACCGACGACCAGACCACGTCGCAGATTGCGACTCCGGTGCCATTTCGTCTTGGTTGCTGACGAGGCGCCACTTGTTGGAGACAGCTGTGCGTAGCTGTCGTTCACCTCCGTGCGAACCGTGGACTTGAGTAGCGTGCGTGGCGACTCGCGGGGTTCGTTGCCTTCTTCGAGGTCGTGGTAGGGCTCATCGACTGGCATCTTGGTCCGCGTGTGCTTGGTCTTCGTGACGCGCGGGGCTGCTGCGCGGATACCCAGTAGATCCACCCAGCACACGAATACAAACGAAAAGACCAGCGCGACCAGCGCAGTGCCGATGGCGGTCTCTTTGGCGAGCCGGATCTCTCGCGGGTCCACTTTGACGGCGGACGCCTGGTCTTTCTCGCGCTGGTACGTGACGAGGAGATCGGTCGTGAAGCGCATCTCGCGGGACCGAATGAGCAGCAGGTCCGCGGCAAAGAACGCGACGGCCATGACGAACAGACCCACGACGACCACAAACTTGAGAAGCAGTCCAACGAGCGTCAAGATCCGAGTCGTCCACCGGCTCGTCGCTCTGGTTAATCGCAACGTCAGCATTGTCACGAGCTCGAGTACCACCAGTGCCGCAACCAACAGTGTCGTCACCAGAAGATCTTCCAGCATGCCGAGCAAGACGCCGCCCAATTTGTTCCATGTGGTTCTCTCCGACTTGGACGCGTACATGTCGAGGATTCCAGAGAGTGCGACGAGCTTGGTGATGAGAAAGAAGAGCATGGGGATCGCGTACACCGCAGCCCAATGGAGCCATCGAGTCGTCGTCCACACGAGCCGCAAACGACGCAGCGTGATTGTCAGCCCCATCCCGTAGTGGTACGTCGACGGTTGCTACGATACTGTAATGCAGTGGAAGGTGATTCTCAGTCCATTTCCCAGTCTCTGATCGTTTGGTTGGGACTCCCCTTCTACGGTCAAGCGAGCGGCACGCTTCCAGTCACGACAAGTGGGTCATTCAACTGACACGCTACGTGAGTTGCAATGCCGAATAGCCAATGAGAAGGGTCGAGCGGCTCTCTTTCGCGACCAATGTAGCCATTGCGAGTCCTGAGACCAACCGTTGTGCAAAAGCGTTCAGATGATGCTCAGATTGGCATAGGCTCTCTGAACAGGATCTAGACAGCACGACCTGAGCACACGTGGGGCTGGGGAGCTCTTGGCCATCGTATACATTGCCACAAGTGGGGTGAAGGCATTTCGAGCCAGAAACTGGAGTGCAATCGCCAGACATGCAGAATGAGATCGATAATTATCAAAATTGTGAATTCAATTGATTGTTTTGGTCACACATCGCCACGTACTGCTTTACTGATATGACATCCGGATAACCATCCTGGTATACGGCTATAGTCATTTTTACGCACAACGTTACTTTATCTTTCGGAATGAAGTCAAAAATAAATCAAGCTTATCCGGCGTGCATCACTCTGATACCGTAAATTAGTGAATGCGAACTTTGGGGCCTTTTCCACTGACTTGGACCTACTCAATTACGATTCTTCTCCGGATAATAATCTTTTTTGGAGAGTATCTATACTTCGAAGCGCGCGAATTAGAGTATCTGTCCAGATAAACTGGCTTTATCCGGACGGAAGCGGCTGCGAATGCAGTGACTGGAAAATGCTTGCACATCCGGACCCATGAGTGTAGGTCAATCGCATCAAATCTCACAGGTTTCGTTCTCATTGCCAACTCCACACCAAAGAGAAACATGGAAACCACCACTTCAACCGGTGAAGATGACGGCCATTTGAGTGGCGATGGAGCCCGCTGACCTCGTTCTCTACGCATCCGTTTCCCCAACATGGTGCCGACTCATGCCTTGCTGCGATGCGTACGTACACACCCGCACTGCGCTCGTCGTGATGCTCGAATCGTGGCTTTAAAAGAGTCGCCACGATCCAAATCATTCGGCAATTTGCACGTCCCCGCAACAACAACTCCTGAAACAGGGCCTCTCTTCTCTCGTTACCCATGAAGACTAGCATTTCTACCACTGCCGTGCCTACGACTCGTCGCTTTGCCGTCCGCTCACCCGAAGAAGCCGACGAACCGCGGTCGCGTTTGGAACTCAATGCGCTACAGGCGCTTGGTGCGTTGCTGGACAAGCGCCAGTGGTGGACGACGTGGACCAAGCGACCGAATCTCCACGCCCAGTGGATCCCGCAGCTGGAAGCTGCGCTTGTGGAAGCCAACGTGAAGCAAGTGCTCGCGGTGTGGCCGCCCGCGCCCAAAGACGGACTCCAGAAGGAACTGAAGACGCTGGAGATGGCGACCAAGGCGACTACGACAGTCAATACGAAGAAGGTGCTGATCGAGACGCTGCTGACGCATGTGCTGTACCCGACACCGGATGAAGGCTTTGGGGAAGGGGGAGACTTTGAGCGCGATGTGTTGGACGAGACGGACGAGAGTGAGAGTGACGGTGAGGAAGATGAGGAAGACGAAGAAGAAGAAGATGATGATGATGAAGGAGAAGAGGATTCGGACGATGACACGGCGCTCGACGCGGACGACAATGTCGTGACGTTTGACGCGGCGGTAGCCCAGGCCAAGCTGGCGTTCAGCATCGCTGACGATCGTCGGGATGTCGATGGAGATGAAGACGACAAGGATGACGAGGATGACTCCATCCTGGATGCGCACAAAAAGAAGAATGCATTTGGCCAGATCTCGTGGTACGTCAACATGGCGATGCTGCGGGAGAAGTTGAGAGCGATTGCGCCAGCGAACTGGGCACCAGCGACGATTAATGGGCTTGTCAATGCTGCGCTCGAGACGCGTGCCGATCCAGAAGTCGTGGCACGAACGTGTTCACTCATTTCTGCAGTCATCGGTAATGGCGGTGACGACGAGTCGTGCTCGCTCGAAGCCGTACAGACCCACCTTCCAGAGGAGGATCGCGATGACGTGCTCACGATCCTGCAGTTCCATTTCACGGCCATCCGCGAGCTCCTAAAGGAGACCATCGAGGATATCAGCAGTGTGCTCGACGTCGTGATCCAGCGCTTGGCTCTTCCGGCCAAAGAAGAGATGACTGCGTCGGCTACCCCGCTCCGAACTCCTGGACCCGTGCCACACACGTGGATGAGCGACGATCTGATCCCGATGGAGCTCAAAACAAGATTCGCACGCCAAGTGGCTGCGCTGGAGAAGAATGTTCCAGCAGGTCAGAAAGATTGGCTGCCCAACGGCCAGGTGCTTCATCTCGTGGATCCGTCGCTGTACTGCGGAGTCGTGAGCCAGACCAAGCGACTGCCGCAAAGCGCAGCCAAGAAAATGTACGGCAGTCCATTGGAGCACATGCATGCAAACATGTTTGCAGTGGCAAAGACCAAGCTGAGTGGGCCCAAGGCCAAGTCAACCAAGTTGTTCCAGTGGCTTCCGTGTGAAGTGGATATCGATGAACAAGATGAAGGAGGCAATGCAACGATTCTCACGTACATCAACAACCTGCATCCAGCCACATTTGCCGGTCTCTACGACTCGATCCAGTCGATTTTCACGCAGTTTGTGCCGCTTTTCGAGACGGTGCTTTCATCGCTGGACGATCAAGCTGACGCGCGCATGGCGATGGATCTGTACAAGCACGGCGGCAACTCGTTGGCGTGTCTGCCTAATCTAGCACCGCCGGGGCTTTTCGAAACAAGCGAGCCGCAGTTCTCGTTAAAGGGATCGCGCTGCCAGGTCATCATCAAGCTCACAGAGATCCACTTGACGCCGCAGAAACCAGAGTACCCAGGTGGAGCGTGGCACAATGACGGCACTGACAGCGAGCGGATTATCGCCACGGGCGTCTACTACTTTGGCAGTGACAACATCACTGCCTCACGCACGTCCTTCCGCACATTTGTGAATGTGCCACACGTTGACGAGGACGCCAACGTCGGTGCTGGCCTTGCGAACGGTCTCCACGCTGACCAACTACCGGTCCAATATCTGGGTGGCGTGTCGACGTTGGAAGATCGATGTGTCGTGTTTCCGAACATCTACCAGCACAAGGTGGAACCGTTTCGTCTTGCCGACCCGACCAAGCCAGGTGTGTGCAAGATCCTAACGTTTTTCCTAGTAGATCCAACCCAGAATCCGATCGCGTCAACGGCAGTTGTGCCGCCGCAGCAACAAGAGTGGATCGATCTCACGCGCGAGCCGCAGTCCAAGCGCGCGCGTGTGGCGGCCACTGTTCCGCAGCAAGCGAAGGACTTGAGTCGTGAAGGTTTGAGCATGGAAGAGGCCAAGAAGAATCGAATCGAGCTCTTGAAGGCGCGGACGTTTATTCAACTGCAGGAAGCTGGCAACAACGACTGCATGGTCGCTGTGCGTGCGCTGTCGTTGGAATGAGGTGAGAGAGTGTGACTGCAGTTTCGGAGTGATTTGTATTTTTCTAGATTGAAATTTGCTTGTTTTCATTTGTGTGGTTGGTCTCTTTTTTTCACTGTTGTTTCTCTTACGTCACGGGCTCAAGTCTCTTCGCATCATAGATACGACGAAATCCCTGTCGCCCATTCGACGGCAACAGACTGACCCTCCCGGCGCAGTCACAACAAACAAGAGCAAGTGCGTCATGGCGCCAATCAAGCCGACAATCGATCGGTTCGCAATCCGCTGGTCGCGAGAGGGGGGCTCCCCGCGGTCGCGCCTCGAGCTCAACGTGCTGCATGCGCTTGGAACGATCCTGGACAAGCGTGAGTGGTGGGTTTCATGGACGGCATCTCCAGACGAGCGAGCCACGTGGCTGGCGGATCTGGAAGATGAGCTTATCGAAACGAATGTGCGCCAAGTGCTCGCGGTGTGGCCAGCGAATCCAGCAAAGTGTCTTAAAGATGTCGACGCACAGCTCACAGAGGAAGCGCAGGAGACTGACGTTGGCACCAAGATGATTGGTATTGAAGAGCTGGTCGAGCACGTGATGTATCCACCACCAGACGACCACTTTGGGGAAGGCTACGACTACGACGAAGACGGGGAAACTCCAGCGGACGAGACTTTTGACGACGAGAGCGATGATGAAGAGGATGCAAGTGGAGAAGATGACTCGGGGGATGAAGTAGCGCTGAATGCAGCAGGCGATGCCGTGCCGTTTGACCAGGCGCTCGCCGAGGCGGAGCAGCTACATGGCGTCAAAGTGTACTGGAGCGACGATGTTGTGGACGAGGATGATGACGACGATGACGATGAACTTGACGAGCGCTTGGCTGCACACCAAGAAAAAAACCCATTTGGCCAAATCGCGTGGTATGTCAACATGGCTACACTTCGTACACGCTTGCGCAAGATCGCACCGGCTGACTGGACGCCCGAGAGCATCCGCAAGGCGCAGTCGACGCGTGGTGATGCCGCACTGGAAGCTCGCGTGTGTTCTCTGATTCTCGCTGTGCTGCGTAGTTCAGCCGATGGCGACGGCGATGGCAACGACGACAATGACGACAACGGTGGAGGTCCATGCTCGTTGGCGACTCTGGCGACGCATTTTCCTGACGAGACCCGAGTCGACGTGCTACAGATCTTGCAGCTCCATTTCAAGAGCATCCGTACGATCGTCGAGACCGCGAAACAAGACATCAGCGTGGCGCTCGACACGGTAGTCCAGCAACTGGAGCTTGCTACATCGCGCGACAAGCCGCATATTGTGCCGGGCCCAGTGCCTCGCACGTGGCTGAGCGACGATTTGATTTCTGCGGAGCTCAAGGCCACATTTGTGGATCAAGTTGCTGTTTTGGAGAATGTTCCAGACGATGAAAAGGACTGGCGCGCTCACTCGAATGGCCAAGTGCTGGATCTCGTGACGCCCTCGCTCTACTGTGGCATTGCACGCCAGACAACGCGATTGTCCGACCAACTCGCGACCAGTCTACTTCGACAAGGCAGTGTGGCTGAGCACACGCGCACGATCGTGTCTGCACCCACGACAGATACGCTCTGGATCGTTGGTTGTTCTGGCGATTTCATCAATTATTCGTGGCTTCCGTGTGAGATTGACGTGGACAAGGACACGGGTAACGCAACGATTCTCACGGCGATCAACAATCTCCATCCCGACAAGTATGCGCGTCTGTACACGTCGATCCAGTCGATTTTCACGCAGTTTGTACCGCTATTTGAGACCGTACTGTCGACGCTCGACCGCCAAGCCGAGGAGCGTGCGACAAACGCGCTCTATGAATACGGGAATCGAACGCTGCCTTGTGCGCCGTGTGTGATGCCACCGGGGCTATTTGAAGTTTCTCAACCAACGCTGTCGCTGAAAGGATCGCGATGCCAAGTGATTGTCAAGCTCACCGAGATCCACTTGACGCCCGACAAGCCGCAGTTCCGAGGTGGCGACTGGCACAATGAAGGATCGGACGCCGAGCGGATCATTGCCACGGGCGTCTACTGCTTTAGCAGTGAGAATATTGACGCCGATGAGTCGTGTGTGTCGCTGCGCACGTTTGTCAAAGAACCGAAATTCGAGCCGAACGACAACGTGGGCATTGGGCTCGCATACGGCATGAAAGACGATCAAGTTTTGGCTCAGGAGCTGGGCAGTGTGGCCGTGCTTGACGACCGCTGCGTCGTGTACCCAAACATTTACCAGCTAGGCGTCACGTCATTCCAACTCGCAGACGCCAGCAAGTCCGGTGTTCGCAAGATTCTCGTGTTTTGTCTCGTGGATCCGACCCACGATCCGATCCCATCGACGGCGGTCGTGCCGCCACAGCAAGCTACGTGGATCGAGTGGGCACGGGAACCGCCCCTCAAGCGGCTCCGTTTGCCAGAGATCATTGAGCAGCACATTAAAGACTATTCACGGGAAGGGATGGACCTGGCGCAGGCCAAGACCGTCCAAGACAAGGCTGTGAAGGAGCGCAAGTCCCAGAGCTACCATCGGATGAAAAACTCGACGCTGGTCATCTCTCGCCGTCGATTATATTAGGAAGAGCAGCCATGAGAAGAGATGGATGGGAGTGGTCGTGTCGTGTCCCACATCCGAGTGATGGACAGAATGCGACTTTCAACGGCCAAGAGATCTACCTATCTACAGTTTGCCTTCCCCCCCCCCCAGTCAAGTTCGACCATGGCTCAGCAACTTGACGAATCTCGCACGCCGCTGATCTCTCGCGTCACGATCCACGAACCGGACGACGCCGACAGCCCACGGACGCGGCTCCATTTGAATGCGCTACATCTCCTGGGCACGATCCTCGATAAGCACGAGTGGTGGGTGACGTGGACCACGGATCCAACCGTGCGAACGCAGTGGACGGCCGAGATCGGGGCCTCTCTTGTCCGCACAAATGTGATGCAAGTGCTTGCCGTGTGGCCGAAATCACCGAAAGACGCGATGCACGACCAGCTCACGCTGCTCAAGAATGCTGCCGCGATGCCCAACGGTGAGACGAAGCACAGGGCGATTGAAGGGCTACTCAAGCATGTACTGTACCCGGTTTCCCAGCCGGACAGCTATGAAGAAGGCCACGCGTACGATGAGATCATGGACATTCCGTACGAGTACGCTGACGACGACGGTGGTGACAGCGAGTGTGACCCACAGGACGAGTTTTTCTGTGCCGATGGCCATCCAGATCGTGGAGATACCATGGCGTTGGATGCCGACGACACCCTTGTGCCGTTCAAGACGGCACTGAAACAGGCCAAGCAGATTTTTGAAATGTCGGAAGATGACTATGAAGGCGACGATGACGATCAGATGGATCCACACCAATACGAAGACGAATTCGGCGATGAAGAAGAAGACGACACAGAAGAGGCAGAAGACGAAGAAGAAGATGAAGACGAGCACGAGACGCTGATGGATCACGAGAAGAAGAACGCATTTGCTCAGATTGCATGGTACGTCAAGATGAGCTTGTTGCGCGAAGAGCTCGGCAAGATTGCGCCGTCCGACTGGACGCAGGAGACGATCCAAGGACCTATTGCCGTGGCGTTGACGCGCCAGCACTGTGACGTTGTGGATCGCGCGTGTGCTCTCATCCTCACAGTCGTTCGGGACGCCAACAAAGATGAAGACGATGAAGCGGTGTGCTCCATGGAAAGTGTCAAGACCCACGTGCCAGAAGAAGACCGTGCGCAAGTGTTGGCGGTTTTGCAGCTCCACTTCCAGTCGATCCACGAGATGCTGACCCACACAAAGGACGATAGCAGCCATGTGCTTGATTTCGTAGTCGACCACTTGGCGCTGCGGTCGTCGTCAGCAGGTACTGTAGTAGTACCTGGTCCCGTGCCGCATGTGTGGATGAGCGACCAGTTGATCTCCATGGAGCTCAAGACCACGTTTTCGCGAGATGTTGCTGCGTTGCTGGAGAATGTCCCGGACGATGAAAAGGACTGGCGAGCCGGTTCAAATGAGCAGCTACTGGATCTTGTCCACCCATCGCTGTACTGTGGAGTGATTGGTGAGACGCCGTGTCTGCCAGCGACAGTAGCAACGGACGACTTCCTGAACGGCACGCCGTCGCAGAACATGCGTGCGATGCTAGCTGCACCAGCCACGACCACGCTCACAAACCCTTTGTACTTGACCAAGCCCAACCATTTCTTGTGGATCCCCTGCCAAATCGACGTGGAAAAGATCTCGGGCAAAGCCACGATCCGCTCGTACATCAACAACCTGCACCCGGACAAGTGTGCGCGTCTCTATGCGTCGATCGAGTCGATTTTCACAAAGTTTGTACCGCTCTTCGAGAAGCTGCTGTGGTCGTTGGACGTTGAGACGGACGCACGCCAAGCAGCGGAGCTCTACGAAAGAGGACGGCCGTGCGTGTCGCTACTCACACCGCCAGGTCTGTTTGCTCCGGATCAGTCGACACTGCCACTCAAGGGAACGCGATGCCAAGTGATTGTCAAGCTCACGGAGATCCACTTGACGCCCGACAAGCCGCAGTACCCAGGAGGCGACTGGCACAATGAAGCCACAGACGCTGAGCGGATTGTGGCCACGGGCGTCTACTGCTTTTGCAGTGAAAACATTGCGACCACCACGGACGACTCGTCACGTGTGGCGTTTCGTACGTATGTGAACCATCCACTCCACAAACCAAACGACACGGTCGGCATCGGTCTCGCGTACGGACTGCAGCCAAGTGAGCTCTTGGTCCAGAATCTGGGTAGTGTAACGGTGCTCGAGGACCGCTGTGTTGTGTATCCAAACAGTTACCAGTGCAAGATCGAGCCCTGCCAGCTACTGGATCCAAGCAAGCCCGGCGTGCGCAAGGTCCTCGTGTTCTGCTTGGTGCATTTGAACGACCCACCGGTCCCACTGACGGTCCCACAGCAACGCGAGTGGATCGAAATGGCCCAGGAACCGCAGGCCAAGCGCATGCGTGTATCAGAGACCGTGGGCCCGCAGCCCGTGCCATGTGCTACCCAATTTGCTGGTCTGAGTCTGGACGAAGCCAAGGCGAATCGTGCGAGGCTCGTGCTGGAGCGCCAGCCAACCACCCACGACGGCGAAGACGGCTACGTGCTGTCGCTGGGCGAGTGGAGTTGGCTGATTCATGGTTGAATCAGCGTCCTGTCGTGGATCCAACAGCCCGCTTGCCTAGGCTCTCGCATCGATAGTTATGAGCTATTGAGCTATTGAGCTATTGAGCTATTGAGCTATTGAGCTATTGAGATGTTGAGCTATTGAGCTGTTGAGCTAGGATTGAGCTGTGTGCATTCTAATCGTTTGATAGGCGTGTGTGTGTGTGTACTTTGTGTGTGTATTTCTTAACTGCGTTTTGCGAGCCGGTGCTTTTTCCGTTGTCTCAGAACCAACCCCACGGTACTCGCGAGACTGAGCACGGCGGCACTGATCGAGAATGCGAGACTCGGATGGAACACCACGCGTCGCCATCGCCAGTCGTCGTGGCGTGTCCACTCGTGGTCGCTGATGATCCACATGTGGTCGCTCACACGTCGCAGATCGTTCTCCACAAACTCAAACTGTGCGTGGCTGGCGTTGTACACATGGAGCCGTCCGTAGCCGTACGTCATGCGTGCAAACTCGGACCAGCCAACGGAATAATAACCAAATGTGTCCACATTCGCACCGCCCGAGCCGACCATGATATGCACAGGCGCGTGGGCCTCACCATTGGGCCCATAGTGGCACTTGTCGTCGTACACGGGACACGTGCGCTCGTACGAATGGTAGTGGCCCGAGAACACGAGATCCACACGGAACTGCGCAAACACTTGCTCCAAGTGGTCTCTCAGAAACAGCGACCGCGTGAAATCGCCACCAAATGCCACAGAACAGTACAGTGGCCGATGCAGATGCACGATCAGCCACGGGGTCTTGCTGCGGCCCACACGTCGCAGATCGTCCACTAGCCAGTCGTGCATGGGCGAGCCACGTGCAAAGTCGTGCTCGCCACTGAGCACTGTGTGGTGCGTGAGTCCAATGTCCACACTGTACCACCAAATGCCATTGCCGTTCTCGGGCATGTGGAACCGCTTCTCGCTGGGCACGCCACACTCGCCATGGGCGTCGTGGCCGTGCGTGCCATCCATCTCAAACACAGAGTGTGTAGGCGCGCGCTCGGGCTTGGCGTCGCGGCCCTCCAAGTACCCAAAGTCGTGGTTGCCAATGCTCACCATGTACGGGATCCGCGACGCCACGGGCTCGATCAGTGCGCCAAACTGGTCCCACACGGATGTCTTTCCCGCCGCGTAGCTCAAATCGCCCACGTGGAAAAGCGCCACATAGTCGCGGAGCTCTTTAGAGAACGGAGCTTCTGGATTCCGCGGCCGCTCTGGAGAGTTCTCCAGATCCTGTTCAATGAGCTCCATGGTCGTCCCGCAGCTTCCAGTGATCCGGAAATCGCGGGTCGCACTGGTCGCCGTCATGAGATCGCCAAACACAAACAGACTCAGTGGCGTCTTGTTGTTGTCGTCGTCTTTCTCACTGTGGGTCGCAACGCCCTTGGCCGGCGGTAGCGTAAACTCACGCACGTCGCTCCACGTCTTGCCCTGGCCCACTTGGTAGTAGTATTTGACTCCAGGTTGCAGATCCACCATCACTGCGTCGTGGATCAGACCTGGATCCCGGAAAAACTGTGGGCTTCGTGTCGTCGCTGGCGGCCCACACATGTCGTCGGCGTCGTACGTGGACCACACCGCCACGGCCTCCCGATCCAGCGCATCCTTTCGCGTACCGTACTTGACACGGGCGTCCATGGCATGGGCCACGTCCACGCCACTGGTCCACAGCACTCGCATCTCGGACGAAATGTCGGTCATCGCGAGATGCAGCTGCGTGGGCTGCGCGGCGCCGTCCCGGAACCGCACGTGGGACGGCGCGACCGCCAATAAAGAGCCGTCCGACGCCAACAGCTTGAATTCCAGCGCCGCGCAGCGCATGTTGACCAGCGGACCAAACGTGTGGACGTCCACTGTCCGTCCGCTAGTGTCACGGCGATCGAGATACTCATGGACGGGCACGGGCGGCAGCACGGCCTCCTCCTTCTTGTTCTTCGTATCGCTTTTCTCGAGGCAGTAGACGCCGATCCAGTCGCTAGAGGACGCGGCGCCGGCGCTGTACGCGAGTGTGAGGTTGATAGTCGCGAGGTTGTCGATCTCGTACGCTGACACGTCAAAGCGCAGCACTTTACGTACGATCACTTGGGATGTGCCCAGCGCAGTGTGGCTACTAGTAGTTGTACTACGACTACTAGTACTCGTGGTCTTGGAGGAGGAGGAGGATCCATTATTATGTGCGGTATGGACGACGGCGACGAGTACGAGTAGTAGTGTGGTGACGCATATACTGGACACGAGCGCGACGAGCAGCGGACGCGAGAGCACGCGGCGTACGCGAGAGGAGGCGGAGGAGGCGGAGGAGGAGGAGGAGAATGGAAGAGAGGAGGAAGAGGAGGAGGACGAGGACAAGGAGGAGGAGGAGGAGCCACCGCCGCTGCGGCTCGTCGGCAGCAGCTCGTACTTGTGCGGTGTCGCCCGCATTTACTGGGGGAATGGAAGTGTGGATGTTTGTGGGTGGGCCACATGGACGCTTCTGACAAGAATGATGGTCATCGTCAGCGTAATCAACACCACGTCCGATTTTAATTAAAAAAATTACGATTCGAAAAGATAATTTGATTCCAATTATTATATGCACAGTCTACAGTTACTCGTCTACAGTTGGTCTAATCGAGTGTAATCTAATCTAATCTACAAGTTGGGTTGACTTCTAATCTACTGAGGCTAGCAGTCCACTTGACTGATACACTTGCGGTCCCAGCGCACGCGGAAATACCGCGAGAGCCGTCGGCCTTGCTCACGCAGTCGCTCCCATGCCTGCTTTTGTTGGTTGTCTAGTGCTGGCAGCAGATCCGTGGTCTGTTGCGGGTCCTTTTCCGTATCAAACACGTGCATTTCGCTAAACACGCGGTCGTACGAGAGCCGCTGCGTGCCCTGGACCACGCCAAAGTGGCGCACCGGGTTGTTTGTCCACACGGCGCGCTGCGAGCCAAGTGGCACTGCTCGCTTTAGTGACCGCCCCACGCCCGACTGCAGGAACCCGCCGTCCGGAACGCCTACGATATCCGCCAGTGTGTTGAGCAGATCGTACTGTTCCGCGGCATCGTCCACCACGAGTCCGCTGTGGACGCCCAGTCGCCCCTCGGCGAGCAGCGCCGCCGCCACACGCGTCGTGGCGATCTCATCTTGTTCAGGATGCACGAATCCACGCTCTGGTGACTGGCCGTGGTCGCCGATGATCACCACCACGGTCTCATTTAAGACGCCACTTTGTTGGAGCTTGTCTAGGAACTTGCCCAGTGCCAAGTCTTCAAAGTACCGCAGTCTCGCGTACGCCTCGATCTCCGCGGCGTGGTCTTCGTTGCCCTTGTACAATGGACTAAAATCCGGGAGCTCTTGGGTTTTGAACCACTCGGGGTACTCGGCAAACGGCGAGTGGCTCGAGACCGTGTAGTGGTTGATGAAAAACGGCGTCTTTGGCTCGCCCAATCGCACGTGGGCCTGCTGCTCGAGCGTCTTGTTGACCATCAAATCACCGAGCACGTCAAACGACACGTCGTCGTGGACGCCCCAGTAGCCGGCCCGGCCGGCACCACCGTCGTGGACCGACTTCCAGTCCTTGGCGCTGATATTGTAGTCTTTCTCGGCGTACGCCTTGAACGCCGTGCTGCCCATGACATAGTCAAAGCCGTGCTGCAGCATGAACTGGCTCCACTGGTCAAACTTGAGCCGCACGCCCGACGTGAACGTGTTTTCGTAGCCCTTGGCCTTGAGCAGCTGCGGAAGTCCATGCAGTTTCACTTTGGCTTTCGTGGCCGTGGCTCTCGGACTCAGGGCACCACCGGCCTTGGTGTTGTGGTCGTAGGGCACTTGGCCGAATAAGATGCTTTCCACGGAGCGGCTTGTCTGCCAACTGGACCACACATTACGGAACGCGACGCCCCGTTTCGCGTACCGGTCGAAATTCGGTGTGAGCGAAACGTTGGGACTTGTCGTCGTGTTGCCCCGTAGATACAGCGAGTCCTTGAACCGAAACGACTCGACCACGAGCACGAGCACGTTGGGCGGATCGCTTTTATTCACGGCGACATCAAACGCCAAGGGTCCCTTGAAACCCGTCGTGCGGCGAAACAGCACATCGTCACGGAAAAGCTCACAGCTCTCGGTCTCTGTGTGGATGTAAGTGGCCGCGGCGTCGATCGTGCCGTCGCCCAGGCTCTTGAGAAACTCGATGCGGAACGGAAGCCGCAGTAGCTCATTTAGTGAGCTGTTGAGCGCAGCGGCGCTGACTACGGCGGGTACAAAATGGTGTGTCGTGATCAGCAGCGCCGTGATTAAGATAAAGAACACGATGAGGTGTGTGAGTAGCGCACGCGCCGCTCGCTTCCACTGGATCTTCTTGAGCCGTGGCATGGATCTGGTACCGGTAGTAGGAGGAGGACTCGAAGGTGTTGAGTGGAGCTGCTGGATACTGTGGCTGCGGTGGCTGTGGTGGCTGGTCTCGTCGTGGGCGAGAATGTAGCCATCACCAATCAAGTCGCCGTTTGTAGACGAGACGACCCGGTGGTGGAGATGGTGGTCACCGTCTTCCAGACTCACGTAATAGTCGGTTGCGCTCGTCACGGCGTCCTTGCTCCGCTCGTCGTGGCACGAAGCCGTGGCGGCGACACCGGCGGCGTCGCGTGGCACGGATGCCGCCATGGCCGCTGCGAGGCTGCGACGATCACAGTGTCTTCGCCGGAACCCCCATGGCACGAGCTTGGCGAGGTGCCATCGCGAAAAGTCCAGCCAGCACATGGCCACGATCACCACCAGCGCGACCACGCCAAACGTGATGGAACTCGTGCGCGTGGATAACTGGACATCGTGATGCGAGATCTCGACGCCCGCCAGTGGGTTGCGCATGTGTACGTACATGTTGGCAAACGCAAACGGCATGCGCAGGCCGCGCGTGCGCAGCAGCAGCACGTCCACCGCAAACGGCAGCAGCGCGAGCGTGAGCAGCCACGCGTGGACCGACATCCGCAGCAGGCGCCGCGTATTAATCACCACGGCGCGGCGAATGTGGAGAGGGATAATCGGTTCATCGTCTTCTTCATCTTGTTCTTCTTCTTGGACGATCGGCGCTGGTGCTGTGGATGTTGTTGTGGATACACAGGCGTCCTCGGCGACTCGTGAGCTCTCTGCCGCCGCTAGCGCTGGCGCTGGCGCTGCGCTGCTGCCACGCCTGGATGCTGGTGCACTGGGCTTGTCTTCTAATGAGTCGTGGTCACGCAATGGCGCGGGATTCCGACGCGGGCCCAGCGCAAAGTCGCACGCCGAGAGCAGCGACAGCAGCAACGTCACCAGCACAAAGTCCTCGCACACGCCCAGCACGAGCACGGCGATCGTCGTGCCGGTCGTGCGTTCGCTTTGCGCTGCAAACACATCGAGCATTGCGGATAAGCCGGCGCAACGGTAGATGGTGAAGAATGGGAGCAGTAGACAGTAGACCACGGCCCAGTGGCGCCATGGCTGGGTGTCCAGTGCCAGCGCAGTGGCGACGCGCGCGTGGATGTTTGTGATGCGGGACCACAGCACAGGAATGGCGCTGGGTATGTGTAGCTGCATACTTCGAGACGAGCTTCTGGATCAAGCGTGTCGATGCTGGATGCTGGATGCTGGATTTCTGCGAGTCTGGACTCTGGAGCTCCAGGCAATTGGCCGCGGATGGGATCTTGCGAGAGAGAGGGACAAATAATATGTTGGTTCTGGATGGAGGCGCTCCTTGTCTGGACGACCCAATAATGCTCTGGACTGGACTGGACTGTGTTGAAACCAGACGGCCAGATGGCAAAGTGGGATTGTTGGCAACAAACAAAACTTGTTGCCGCGCTGAGGATTCGCGGCCCGTGGGTTTTGTTTTGCAGCAGCAGTCAGTTATGGGAGAGAACGTGATGGCTCACCTTCCTGTCTTGGTCCAACACTGTGCAACTCGCCGACGGAAAGTGGACGAAAACGGAAGAGTGTAACCGAACGGTACGTACAGGATGTGGCTCTGTAACAAAACAATGCCCAAGTCGTCAAAAACTTCTCTGGATGGTACCGGTATCAGCGTCATGCTCTTTTGTCACAGCGTCACTTTGTGTGAAGGAAGATCGACGGAGGCGAGAAGAGGGACTTACCAACAACTTTGTAAGATCTTGGCATGAAGAAACAAACAAACAAACCAACAACATGCATCATGCCAAATCTGTACTGAGATACGGGACCAGCTGATTTCTGCGAGTTGACAAAATGCGCCATCTGTATTCTTTTGTTTCAACCAATCAAAATGTAGTATTTGGGTCGTCGCATTGCAAAAAAGCGAATCCAACGATTTGGAACTTGTTCGAAATTTTTGTTTTTTTGTTGCCTTTTTCCGCTTCAACTTGAGACAGTGCAGGTCACCTGCAACGGATTGCATGACACCGACATGAAGAAAAACGCCTCCTCACTCCCACACAGGGTTTTCTCCAGTGCATCCCACAGGAAAAATGCATGAGAAGCTGCTCCTGCCTTGGTTCTATTTTGGGGTGGTTTAATCTGTTCTGCCGTTTGCGGGGATCTACTATATCGCTTTCTTCGTCACTGAAAAAGGCCGTCTATAATCCGGTGCTGAACAGCGACTCGGCGTTCAGATCTGCTGTCTGCGCTTCGTGGACCTTCCATGCCGCCTCCTGCTCCTTCGCAGGAATCACAAGCTTCTCAGGCAAGTTTTCAATCTGTTTGGAGCTATTGCGGCGCTGGTTCAGCAACAGATTCGCCCCGATGGGGGAGCTGGACGCGGAGGCCAGTGCCTGCTGCTGCTTAATCGCGAGCATCGGGATCTCCAGCATCTCCTTGAACGCATTCTTCTGCGACTTGACACTGTGCTTCTCACGCAAGTACAGTTCCATGGCCTCTACAATCGCAGGGGTCACGTCTGGCAACGACAACAGGATCTCGCGTGGTGCAGTGTACAGCATCGACTGCGGTCGCTGAGGCTGGTTGCACGGATCAAAGCCCTTCACCTCTTCCACGGGCACGAGCCCGAGTGTCAGACGACAATAAATATTGCGCACGAGATTGATGAGTTCCCACTTGAGAAAGTCTTCTTTCACGTGGCCTTCAATATCGTACAGCAGCGCTCGAAGCGCCGCGACAAAGAACTCGTTCCCCAGCAGCGCATGGTACTTGGCGTGTTCGTGCAAGTAGTTGACGACCTTGTCGGCAAGCACGGTCGCTCTGCGACAGCTCACAGTGTCCTTCCACGACATTAGCTGTAGGAGCATGTTGCCCACGGCAAACGGCAGCGTGGCGCTGTGGAGCAAGATGTAGTCACGCAAGATCTCATCTTCGGGGTTCGTGACGTGCTTGGGGTTGTCCGTGTCCGCACCGACCACAGTCTTAGCATCGATTGCCAGCTCGATAAACTCAACAACTTGGCGCGTCATGTCCATCAAGACTTTGTCTTGCACGACATCTCGCTTGGCATCCTCCACACCGACAATCAACGACGTCCACACACCCTTGGCCGCTTTGGTCTCTGGTGCTGGCTTCGTAAAGCACGTGGCAAAGCGCTGGCCAATGTGGTTGAACAAGTGGGAGAGCACGGGATCCAGCAGACTCGTGTACATCTCCTTCGGGATCGTCTTCAGGAACGGCAAGTAGACACAGGCGAGCGCCGACTTGACATGGCGGTGGTCCATCAACTCGAGATTGCTCAGCATGCCAGTCTGGAAGTAGACCGCGAGTTGGCCACTTGCCTGTACACTTGGCTGCGCTAATGCCGTACCAAAGATGTGGTAGCACACGTCACGAACATTCTTGGCCCACTTGGACCATTTGGATGCTGGAGGTAGCTTTCCGATCTCTTCTTCCTCCAAATGGTGCTTGCCACCCAAGAGCTGCGCCACTTCATCCAGGGAGACGCTCATCAGCCAGCACGCCGTGGACGTTTTCAGGATCGCGTCCTTAATCGCTGGCTCCTGGAGTGCGTGGAGTGTACGAATGAATGCGACGAGGTTAGGCAGGATCTGCGGCCACGACGGACCGAAGGGTTCATGGCCATTCACCACTGTGGCTCGCTTCGCGATGGCGTAGATCGTGTTCAATGTCTTGACGACCTTGGTGAGAAGCTTGCGCGTGTCTGGATTCGCCGCCGCTGATTCGATCGCACCCACCAAATTCTGCGGGCTGCTCACAAGAGTCGAGATTTCAGGAGACGCCCACACCGCGATCGGATCTTGCACAATCTGCTGCAGAAACTGGGCACGTTCATCGGCATTCTGCATCGAGTTGGACACCAACACCAGCATCTCGTAGAGTAACACGCCTTCCCCATCAAGAACACGATCGCCACTGAACAGCTCTTGCACTTTGGCGCACAACACTGGCAAAACAGGCAAAATGTGGGCTGGGATCGCCTGGCAAATCGAGACCAACGACGACAGGGCTCGTCGACGCACATTCATCGTATCGCTGCTCATGTGGCCGTGGACATCTTCGCCCGGAAGCACAAAGTCGATGCTCACAAACAGCGTCTCAAACACCGAGGTGAGAATGGCTCCATCGAGCACGTAGTACTTGGAGAAAGCCGAGAGCACAGATAGCTGGCGGTACTTGAGCAGCGGATCCTGTGAGTTGAGCCCCAGGATCAACTGCATGATCGCATGCAAGATCTGGCAGTTCTCCGCGCTCTCAAACGCCTTGGGCGACAACTGCTTGACGACACAGTCGATCAACGCCGTGACGCCTTCGTGGTAGAGAAAAGCCGTTGACGTCTCCGTGCAGAGCCCTCGCTCATTCAAGTTGTCCGTGCCCTTGGCGTGCTGCGTCGCAACGTACGAGACGCGGTCGTGCAAGATGCGCAGAGCGACGGTCGGCTCCAACTGCACCAGCACACGGATCAACGCGTACAGCCGTCCTCGGAAATTGCCGAAAAATGCAAAGTACTCGTGCTGGTCATCAAAGTCGGCTTCGCTGACCAGCTTGGCGGGCGTCTCATCATCACTGTCTGGTGAACTGAGCTTGAAGTACTTTTCATACGACACGTCACGCAGCTGAGCGACAATTGTACCGATTTCGGGGAGCCGCAAGATGGCTTTGTGCTTCAACGCATTGAGCCAAAACACGACTTGTGCCTCGGCGATAATCAGGCTTGGGTGCGCAAACAACCGGCACAGGTTCTGCATGATCACCATCAGCAAGTTCATCTCTTGAGGCGTGGCATCTTGCAGCAGCACGTCGAGCTGTGTGGTTCCCCACGTCACCAACAGGTCGTTGAGCTTCTTGTGGAACAGCAAGTTTGCCTCCAGATCTGGCTCGAGGCTTTGCACGTCCAGCGTGTTGACTTTTTCGATGATCTGGCTGATAGTCTGCAGCATAATGCGCCGGTTTTCCTTGCCAAACGTGCGCGACATGTACACTTCCAGACACTCGGCAGCGGCGACTCGGAATTCCACGTCTCCAAGCAGCAGCACCGCGACGTACATGAGGTTAGTGGCCGGCTCCACGGGTTTGTCCAGCGGCATCCAATCGAGAAACTCCTTGAGCATTTGCAGCGCCGCGTGGATCAATCGCTTGCTCAGTGTGCGCGACGCGGGGTCCTGAACGGGCTGGCTGTAGGCAGCGTACTGCTTCTCCAGCTCATGGTAAACCACGGGGAAGAGCTGCGGCAAGACCACATTCAGGCCCTGTAGGATATCTTTACGACGCGTTGGCGGGATCGTCGAGTTGAAGCAGCTGCTGACACAATCCTCCGCCAGCGAGCGCAAGACCATGAGCACGAGTTCGATCTGTGTGGGTGAGCCAGACTGCCAGACCTGGAGAAGCTCGGGCAGCAAATCGGGCCACCGCTGTGGGAACTGGCGCTTGGCGATTTGCGCGATCAGCGATACTTTCTTCTCCTTGATGAACACGGGGTCTTCCACGGCTGGTTGCTGCTGCGGGAACAACAGTAGCGCCATCAATTCCGACCGTAATCGCACTTGGTCGTCCACGGGTAATGCGCTCCAGTGCGTGAGCACGTAGTGTTCCAGCACGTGGAGTGCAAAGTGCTGTCGTGTGTGGATCTCCAGCTGTGAGAGCGCTGCGTTCTGCGCGATGGCCGCGCCGTTGGCGTCCACACCACTCGCTGTCGGATGCTTGAAGATGGCGACCGCGTACAGCGCGCAGTCTTCGCGGTTCTTGAACTGCTCACTGAAGGCATACGCGGCATTTCGCTCACCGGCCGCTGCGAGTTGCGAGTGGCTGACTTGGATCGCCAAGAGCACTTGCTGGTAAAGCTGTGGGTCCATGTTCAACTAAACTGGGTCAAAAACGCGCTTCGGGAGTGTTCTCAGACTCTAACGGACGCCAATCAACGCGAGGAACCAACGAGTAGATGCTAGGCGTTCGAGTAGACGTTGAGGCGGTGTAGATGTGCGTATCGGGAGCTTGTGGAGGAGAGGGCAGACGCAGCGGCAAGTTGCTTTTACGTGGCCACTTGCGCGGGTTTCCTTTCCATTCAAATTGTGAGCACCAAGGTCCATTTCCCCCACCAGAAATGCGGAGGAAAACCACCCAATAACCCAATTATCCAGGACGTAAACGGGGTAATTGCAGTTGTCTCCACAAAGACCATCACTACTGCACAAATGGGTTGATTTTGATGGAGAGGTTGAGTTGGCTTCAGCACGACAAGAATAAGACCAACGAATGTCGGCCGATCTATGAGGGCTGGCCCGACTGGTGCTTCAGTCTACCATCACCGACTGTAGGCTGGACGGTTCGTCGTTTCTCCCCGACGTCTGCGCCTCAATCGGAGACTCGGGGATCCTGGTTCACTTCACGCGCGACGGCAACACTTGACGCGCCAACAACGAGAACGAAGAAGAGATTATGGAGCTCAACTCGAACTCCATTAGCTGTTCGAGCTTCGTAGCGACCTGGGGGGGGGGGCGCGGCCTCTATAGTTCTCGGAATAAGATGTATCCTAAGCCAAATGATGGTTTCAATACAGTAGGTGCTGCAAAGCAAGCGGCCTTGGTGTTCGACTGTGAGAAGGTCTCGGAGACCACCACTTGAACAGAAAGGGAAATGCATTGCACCATGTCGTCCCGATGTACCCGTCTGAAAATGCGCAGTACTGTACTGTAGACTGTAGTTGCCGTGAGAACGATTCAACCACACACGAAGCGCATTACTGTACACGTTGCACCCCACACATTCTTCAGACAGGCTTTGCTCTCGAAAAAAAATAGATCAGATCTTTCCATGGGGAGCGCGATGTGCAATCGATCGATTGTTCTAAGCGCTTGCACGAGAAAATCTTTTTTTTTCTTTTTGCGCTTTTTGTCAACAAAAAAGCAGAGACTTCAACGACAACGAGGAGTTCAGTAACGGCAGCGAATACATGGTCCAACTTAGGATAAATGTACCGGTACGGATGAGGTGAAGACAACAGCGGAGCCACGGCATCGAAACTCGGTCATTTGAATAAAGCGTAAAACGCTTTATTGGAGTCGCTTACAAAATTGTTGGTGCTTTTAGATTTCGTAGTGAGTGGCCACCGTGCCGCCAACAGAAAATCCATATCGCTTCCTGCGGGAAGACCCGATGGAGTCACGGATTAGATTGATTATTCATGCCTCTACAAAAAAACATCATGCACGATCGACGATCGGACAGTACAGCGATACAGACTACAGTGTACCATCCTATATCGCCGATACAGAAGAAAGCGCCAAGTTGAACTCGGCTTTCTCCGACCGATACCGGTACATTAGCGTAGTGCCGGTTGGGGAACGCGGCGCGTTCTTCTGTGGACTTGGGGTAAGTTACAATACAAGTCGTTGGTCACCACACACAAAGCTCCCGTTAGAAGCGTCCAGTGTGGCGCTGAATCGTCATTGGGAGGCAGCTAAAATCCACAGCTTCAACAAAGGAGCTGGCGGCAAAATCTTCCCGTTTGCTGGACCGAACCTCCACGGTGTTGGCTTCTTTCCATAGTAGAAAAGTCACTTGGTCTCAGCAGACGCCATACAAAATCCAAGTGACCAATTTCGTTGACGCAGAAAACAGATGTTGTGTGATTGTCGGCCCGTGATCAAAGAGTCTCCCCACCACCACCGACTTGTTGCATGCTTCAGCCGCTCGAGTTACTGCGCAGCGCACCACCGCTAGAGAGACGTCACTTCTCGATTTCCGGAACACGAGACAGCTAGCGCAGTACAGCAGCGTAGCGCTCTTCCTCCGTCTTCCTGTCACCATGCAGCCCAATGCGCGCAACCAGCTTCTGTGCTTTGGCTTTGGCCAGTTCATCATGATGCTCAATGTCGTCACGGGCATTCTCACCAAGTACTTGACGCGAGAGGAAGTGAGTCTGCCGACGCTCCAGAGTTTCTTTCTGTACGTCTCGCTCGCGGTCGTGTACCTGCCCATCAAGTTCTTCTTCCTCAAGCCGTCGGCCACCAAGACGGGCGTGCCCATTTGGCTCTACATTATCATTGCGATTGTGGATGTTGAAGGCAACTACTTTGCGGTCAAGGCGTTCAACTACGCCAACTACGTGACCGCCGGTCTGCTGCTCAACACGACGGTGCCGTTCGCGATGGCGCTGTGTTACATCTTCCTCAAGACGCGCTACCGCTGGCAGCACTACGCCGGCGCGTGTATCGCGCTGTGTGGCTGCGCCGTGATCTTCGCGACCGATTACGACGCCAGCATCAACAACGACGCGTCCACCGAACTGCGCGGCGACTTTTACTGTGTGCTCGCTGCTGCGTTCTACGCGACGTCGAACGTGCTCATCCAGTCGGTCGTCAAGGTGCGCGACATTCGTGCGAACGTCGAGTTGCTGGGCGTCATGGGCTTTTTCGCGACCATCGTGTCGCTCATCCAGATCCTCGCGTTTGAGCTCCAGCCTATCAAGGACGCCGAGTTTAATGGCGCCGTGTACGGCTACATGACGGGCTACGGTGTCACGCTGTTCACGTTCTACACGGTCGTGTCAGTGTTCTTGCGATTGTCCGAGTCGCTGTTTTTCAACACCAACTTGCTCACGGGTCCCGTGTTTACGGTCGCGGCGTCCTACTTGTTTTTCGACGAGTCGGTCAAGCCTTGGTACTGGGCGGCACTCGCTCTGTTCTACATTGGCCTCACGCTGTACGCGCTCACGCCAGCGCCAGAGGAACAGATTCTCAAGATCCAGGAGCCGCCTCAGGCGCCGTTCCACGAGCTGGAGACGCCCATGCTCGACGAACCGATCAAGGGCTCCCGTGTCTAATCCACCTGTAATCTTTGGACGGCCTGGCCCGGTCTGGACTGGCCTGTAGACAAACTTGCATTCATTTTCCTCGTAATATTACACATTTTGAGTAGACGAACCCGATGTTTGCTACCCAGATCGCTTCTTATCTACGCGTTCCAGAAGTAGGCTGTCGACGATACTCGCAGCCACGTAGTCTGCGCCACCCTCGAGACTCTCGATGCGCGTCGCGTAGCTGCCGCGCTCGGCCAACTTTAGCTCAGCGAGCGCCAGGCTTTCAATCTCCCCACGTTTTTCGTCGCGTTCTGTTTCATCATACGCTGCAGGTCAGTATTCTAGGTAGAGGAGCCCCCCTCCCCCACAACCAAATATGATAACGCACCTGCGAGCGATGCGATGTCCACGCTGGGTCGAATCGCCGCCATGGAAGACGCCATTGGAGAGACTGAGGTCGTTGAGGCGCCTACAGAATCAAATGAAGTGCACCGTCAATATCACACTCCACACCTAACGCCAACTTCACACATTTACACATTTACATACCTGCTCCAGACGCTGAAGACTGGAACATTCCAGCCGCGCCGCCAGCGTGCACTGCGGCCGCTGCGGTGGCTGTGGCTGGAGATGGCGCCGTGCCGACGGGCGCACTCACGGGCTGATGCGGACGCGAGATGTTGCCTACGCTCGTGAGTTCCGAGCGGATATCATTGAGCTCTGCGATTCCCTTCTGAAACTCGCGTTGTAACTGTGCAATTTCCCATCCATTCAGTCAGATTGCTGGCATGGACAACAAAGGAAGTGCTCATCAAAACACGACGAACCTTTACGATTTCGTGGTCTTTTGTAGCGTCAAAGAACTCCTTTTTCGCGCGAATGATAGCGCCGACGGACCGCCCAGTGTATACGCCGACAAGGCGCCCGATCTTGGGCAGCTCTCGCCGTCCAAGCAGGTAGCTCGCAGCCGTGACCGTGAACAGGATCTCACCCCAGCTCACCATTTTCACCAACAACCACCGACAAAAAACTGAGGAGATGATCAGCCTCTATAAATGCATACAAAGGCAGCAAATATCACGTTCAAGAGGGTTTATCCAACGTTGAAGAGAAACAAACAGCAACATGACACCTCCATGGAAATAAGACGGGATTCTAGCTATTCTTTGGTGGTTTGGGCTCGTAGACCATCACTTTACTACCGATGGCGAGCTTAAACTTGCGGTTGAACGCCGCCACGTCGACCACGTCGTCACCTGTGCGGCAAAAGTACAGCTCGCGTTCGATCTGGTACATCACGCGCGGCTTGATGTAGTGGAACGCCACACTATCTGGCGCGCAGCATTCGTCCCCTGCGCGCACACCGCCAATTTTCTGGTGGTACAAGTTGTACCAGTACTCTGGGTCGGCATAGTAGGATCGGTATGCGCCCTTGGGGTTATCGGCATGCCATCGCTCACGGCCTTGCATGTCGCGGGTATCCCAGGGAAACACGCCGTGCCACATCATACAATACGAAATCGCGGCATCGTCTGGAAGCATCTCACTCATCTCGTCCGACAGACACGTCTTCAGCGGGAACAGCGGCACGACCTTGTCCAAGTACATTCGGTTCATGGCGTACCCGGGTCCACCCGAGTTGAACACCCACCGGTCAAAGCGCTTGTTCCACTCGTACTTGAGCTCGCGGTCCACAATGTAATAGTCCACGAGCACCTCCGTGAGGTTGAAGCGGTGGCCCAACTGGATGGGTTGCCGCTGCACGTGCATGAGAATCTCCGGCCGCGTCAGGTACGCGCGCAAGTTGTCGACCACCACATACGCGTCGTCGTCGGCCTTGTAGAACCAATCATAGTCGTGGCGGTAGTTGTCGTACACGTACTGCAAACTGGCCTTGTGCTTTTGCCAGAGATGGTCGTGGTCGGCGATCACGTCAATGAACACAACGTCAAATGCGCGCTCCTGCGGCGTGTTCTTGCCGACGTAGAGCGTGTCCGACACATTGCTGAAGAACACGAGCTTGTCGCAGCGCTGGCCCCACGTGTCGGCCACGGCCTGCGCGCGCGTGGTGTGGTGGACCGAGATCGTATTCACAAAGCAAAACACACGCGGATATCGTGGCTGGTGCTGCTTGTGCTGGATCTTTCGGTCAGGAGTGACACGCACGAGACTCAGCGCCGCGCGCGAGCGCTCCATATCTCTTGCACACAGCGAACGCTTGTATTCCAGCGCCGCCGCCTGTGCCTCAAGCTGCGGCGCTTCGGTTTCCTGGACTGGCTGGAAAGACCGTATGTGTGTGGGTTGTGCAGTTCTGTCGGTCGTCGGGATGGCAATGCGTGGCAACTGCCGGAAAGTTGACACCAAGATCACGACGCAGACAGTTGCGATGATTAGCAGTAGCGCTGTTGAGCGTCGGTGCCGTGTAGTGCTCGCTCTATGCTTCATGTCTGTGTAGTGGCGCATTGCTCCGTCGTAATTTGGCTGCTTTGGCGCAACGTCAAGTACTGTAGCTTGGAGGGAATATGGTCGTGATTTCGCTTCGCATTGTGACGTTGGATGACACCATCAAGTCCACACTTCTACACAATCCAGATGTTTGTATCTGCCAACAGGTTCGTAACATGTCGGTTGTTCACCCAAAAAGATCACGTTGTGCTGATGGAAATGGGTACAGAACGGCACACTTGTGCTGAAAGCATTTCCATTACTGTACAGTCTGAACAGCTACGGGATCAAGACCTGCTCGCTAATGCCGAGACCGTACTTTCTGTTGAACGTCTGGAGATCGGGCACGTCGTCACCTTCGCGGCAAAAGTAGAGCTGGCGCTCCATGTGATGCATGCCTTTGCCCTTGACGTAGTGGTAACCGACCGAGTCGGGCGCGCAGCACTCGTCGCCCCACTTCATACCGCCCACGCCCTTGTGGTACTGGATCCACCAGTCGCCCACATAGTCGGGTGTCGAGCGGTACACTCCCCCCGGGTCATCGGCGTGCCATCGCGGTCTTCCTTGGAGATCGCGCGTATCCCACGGCGCCACGTCATGCCAGCTCATACAGTACGCCGTCGCCGTATCCTCAGGCTGTGTCTCAGCCCATGGCGCAGAGAGACACGTGCGGTCATTCATCGAAGAGACAAACTTGTCGAGGTACAATCGGTTCATCGCGTACCCGGGTCCACCCGAGTTAAACACCCAGCGGTCCCACTTGGTCCACCATCGCTCATCGACCACCTTATCTTGGATGTAGCCATGCACGCGGTCAGCCGTGAGGTTGAAGCGGTGGCCCAAATGCATGGGCTGGCGCTTGTGGTTCATCACGATCTCGGGCCGACGCAGGTAATCGCGGAAGTTGTCCATGACCACATACGCATCGTCGTCGGCCTTGTAGAACCAGTCGAAATCGTGGCGGTAATGGTCGTAAATGTACTGCAAACTCTCCTTGTGCTTCATCCACAAATGCCAGTAATCTGCGGGCGCCTTCATCTTGAGAATCGGGAAATTGATCTCCAGTGGCGTACCTTTGTTCACTGTCATGGTACCGGTGTCGTTACTGAAAAACACGAGCTTGTCGCAGCGCTGGCCCCACGTGTCTGCTACCATTTGCGCGTGGGTCTTGTGGTACGGTGAGATCGTGTTGACGTAGCAGAAAATACGCGGGTACTTGTTCTTGTTCGTGAGCGACGACGGCGCCAGCGAAAGCGACGGCGTGCCAATGATGCCCACGGGCTTTGGGTCCACAGTCATGAGACGCAGCGGTCTGTTGTACTCGTGGAAGTCGTGCTTACACAGCTCCGCCTTTTGCGCGAGCGTAAACGGAGTCGGCGTCGGTGCCGCCGAGGTGACTGGCATTGTTGTGGGCTCGGGGGTTGGCTCAATGGTCACAGGTTCCGTAACGACGTCCGTTTGCGCTAAAGCGACCGCCGCAGCGTCCGTGACGACGTCGTTATGGGTAGAAGCGATAGGTGTGGCTTCTGTAGTGGCGTCATTGTTGACATTGGAGGCGACTGGCGTGTCCAATACGGTAGACACAGCGTCATCGGCGGTGGTGGCTGTCGCGGATGTGGGTTCGTCAGCGGCGGTGCGCATAGCAAACGCGTCGCTACCTGTTAGCGTCGCGAGCGCCCATATCGCCACGCACCATAACAAAAACTGCAGCGTCGATCGCCGCGGCGCCATGAGTGGAGCTGGTGGGTCGCTGCGTACGGCGTAGCGAACACGCGGCGGCCGCGTTAGTCGGATTCTGGGTGAGCCGAAGATGCTGTGCGCATGTTGGACGGAAGCCAGTGATAGGAAGCATGATTCACTCGCATAATATGATATACGATGGTATTCGATGGACAAACTTGTTCAGACAGAGAAGGTTTCTGTGGCAGGGATATTGTGAGAACAGATAACCTGAGAATTCATAAGAGTGACCCAATAACCTGAGGTTGTCTGAACTGATCGCTTGATAACATATGTCATGGGGTCTTGCAGGATATCATTGCATACATATTGTCAATTCCGTCAAAGTTTGCAGATCGGCGTTCATTCGGCAAACCTCCTACGACGACTGGATTGGCTGAAAATCTGTTCCCATAGAGCTCATAAACCTAGCCACATTGATCAAGTTAACCTATCCCCACGCCTTTGGATTTAACTTGATTTCACTATTGAGTCTGATTTCGGCGATTGCCCGGCGATTCGACTTCGGACATTCAACCAATGTCCGTCGCCATTTTCAACGAGAACCGACAATAATATAAAATACCAATAGGTACGACAGCACCTTGAAGTGAAAATGGCTCCGGAAGATCGCCAAAATAAATGTATCTGCCATGCGTCTCCTATCCAGGCACAGGTGTATTTTAACAACTCTTGCTCTTGATCCTCACTCTACTTCATGAGCGAGCCAGACAGGATCTTCTGTGCCCGCCTCACCCTGTGAGTGGCACTGCGGGGATGTGTCTACTGAGGTCTGTACTCTTGAAATACTTGGCATGCTCCTCCACGAACACTCGGCCTGCACTCGACTGGAGCAGCTCCTCACGCTTTGACACACAAAACGGCATTGGATCCGTAGAGTATTCGAGCATAAGTCCCAGTTTCTCAACGATCGTGGTGTCCTCGTCCATGAGATCTAGCTGGACACAAAGCAGTGGACTGTTGCCTGCGTTGTCTCGCTCGTTGGGATCCGCACCGTGCTGCAACAGCAACTCGACCACTTCTGAGAAATCAGACTCAACTGCATGATGCAAAGCCGTCTTTCCGTCCACGTCTTTGACCGTCACGTCAGCGCCCGCGTCCAATAGGAGCTCCGTCACTTGTGGCGCACCTAGGAAACACCGTGCACCTCCGTACCCACGGAGGATCTTCATCAACGCCGTTGCACCTTCAGTATCCCGCGCGTCCACATCCGCGTAGCCTTGATGTAACAGTATCGTAACCATCTCGTGGTCTCCGTTTTCTGCGGCCCAATGGAGCGGCGGCCTTTCGTCAGAGGAAAGATTACAATTCCCCCAGTCAGCACCAAGCGCCAGCAGTCGACGAGCTCCCGTCGGATTACCCATCATGCACGCGCCATCCACCACATTTGCACCCACGATCCGCGCACCTTCCACGGCGAGCAGCTCTGCCTGGTGCTCGGTCATGTAACAAGCGCCTGCATTCAGTGTTTGCTGAGCAGTGACATTCGCGCCACACGCGAGCAGGTACTGGATCATATCGTCCTCACGAGTAGACCCACACGAGCAGAGCTGCTGGTCGAGTAGCTCTTGCTTGCGCGCGTCGGGAATGTGCTTAACCCAAACTTTAGACTCTAGAAGAATCCCCACCATCTCGCAATTGTTTGTCCCCGCTGCGAACTGAACCATGTTTGGCAGCATTTTCGCTAGTGTCGCGCCCATAAACAGCGCCCGCTCGGGTGCGAGAAACCATCGAATGACGTCATAGTGACCATTGGTGATAGCGATCCCGAAAAGCGACTTGGGGGCGCCCCACGGAGTTGGTGATTGTGGCGGCCGCGTGAAGTACCAGGGATAGAACGAGCCAGTGTACCCGGGAGAGCTCCATGCAAAGCTCGTGATTTCGGGCGCGTTGGCGACGATCAGCGCCTCTGTCTCGTCGACCAGTGCGCGCACATGATGCTGTGCAAAGTACGCGGAGATCACAGCTATATCACCGTCCGCCACGGCCGCGTACAGTGTCTGCCTTGTCCATGCTGAGGCTGCCTCCATTCTCGTCTCTGAAAAGAAACATATCTGAGTCGGAGGAATCAGAAATCAGATTTACTGAAAACATGCGACGTGTGAGCACCATCGTGAATGATCTAGCGCTCAAAATATACCGCGTGGGTCTCCATAAACGTTCTCCCAGACTTGGATTGGTTGAGCCGGTCTACTGTTGACGTGCCGTTCTCACCTGTGAGAAATGGATCGGCTCCGTGTCGAAGGAGCAGCTCGAGATCTGCGCGGCGCACAAGGTCGAGCACCAGCGTGCCGGAATCTGTCCTCGCATTTGGGTTCGCTCCATGCTGGAGCAGGAGCTCGACAGCAGCCTTGTGTTCTTTCTCCACTGCGTGATGCAGTGCCGTTCGTCCCTCCATATCTCTCAATGAGATATCCGCACCAGCCTTGAGCAGAATCTCCACCACGAACAGCACGTCATCTGGAGTCGTGCCCAGTTGACGAGTAGACAAGCACACAGCAAGCATGAGCGGCGTCCGGCCTTTCTCATCGCGGACGTCGATGTCAGCGTAGCTCCCCCGAACGAGCAGCTCCACCAAGCCATGGCGCCCCATTGCAGCAGCTTTGAGTAGCGGTTCGCCAGTGTCGTTTCCCCAATCCATGCCGTACCAGAGTAACCACCGCGTTGTTTCCGGCTTTCTGTAGAACATCTCACGACCCAGATCAGGTGACCCCGTGACAAATGATCCCTCTTCAACCATCACGTCAACTTGGTACGGCGTCCCATAAAGCATACTTGACGACCTCGAAGATACGGTGTGGACTTGTGCACCGTGGGCGATCAGTAGCTGCACGGTGTCGGCAGTCTGCCCGTAGTAGACCAGCGTTTCCGCCAGCAGCGACTGGAATGCGGCGTCATCTAGGATCGCACCGGCGGATGTGAGCGCTAATTCAAGCGTCTCGACGTTCTTGGACAACACTGCGTGCAGTGTGATGGAAGGCAGTGCATGCCGCAGCGCATTGCCCATGAACGCTACACGCTGTGGCGCCAGAAACCACGCAAGCGCGTCGTATGCACCGCTCCTAGACACGAGACTGAACAGAAATCCGTCTTGGTTCGGACTTTCAGCCGCTCGTGGTTTGTAATACCACGGGTACACGTCTCTCCCATCGACGCGCCACTCGAAGTTGCGTGATCCGGGCTTGTGAGCGAGGATATAGGCCTCGGTGGCTGCCACATCAGCGCGCACGTGGTCTTGGTTGAAGTATTCTTCAAGCCGAGCGGGGTCGTTCCTCGCGACGGCAGTGTACAGCGCCTCGAGCGCGGCCATCGCCTCGGTGGGCGGTCGCTCTGCCGCCATGATTCTTGTCACAAGATATCTTGTGTCTACAAAATCGAATATTTACGCATTTGGTTCCAATTGGTAAATATAATGTATTGTGGAATTTATCCAGAATGGCCAAATGAATAGCAAAGACCCCCAAATTGGGGGTCTATTTATCTTTTCAACGGCTATTTAACTGATTGGGGCCCAATAACATTACAAATCCAACTCGAACCCTTATTAATTTTGGAATGTCACTCTAAAACCGTCATCTTTATCTCGTGGCAAAGACTTTGTATGTGGAACGGAAATGGATAAGGGGTACTTCTCCACCTTATGGGAAAGAATGCCGCAGAAAAAGGTGGCATTCCTCTTGATATCATCCTCATTTCGTTGTCTTTTGATCGCACACCACATGGTGTCACTCTTTGGGGGCTCTCATTTGGGCAGCTACCATATGTTTTGTTTACAAAATATCAAGGGGAAATACACTGATTACCTTATCTACAAGGGGTGGCAAATAACGTGGATGGTTCAGAAGGAGTGGTGTGGACCACACGAAGGAACCAGTGGTTTCGGAACCGCGGTGGAACACGCGTCATTCGCAGTTCCACCGCGAAGAGCACAAGCTCCAACCAGAAGAAGAACAAGAACAGCCAGGCTGCCCAAGATT
>JAADWC010000061.1:0-32527 GCA_023336095.1 Pythium pectinolyticum | reverse complement strand
TCCCTGTCGCTCATAGCAAATGCCGGACAAGTTTGTCGAGAATTTGAAATGGGCGAAAGGACGGAGCGCATTTGTGCGGGCTGGTGCGAGAGCACTCTGAACAAAACGGTGATTTGCTCCTACCGGTGGAGATGCTCTAAGTACGAGACAGACCAGATGACGTTGCACAATCACTCTTGTTATTGTGAGCAGCTCACTTCACAACGAATCCTGAAGAAAGGCAACGCACGCCACCAACGCCACAGCATACTACTGTATTAACAAGACACACAGCAACATCCCTATTCACGAGAAGACACACAGTTGTTTCTCAACACGCTACAGTAGTAGAGTATATACTAGGCGGCTGTAAAGCCCGAGACATCGCCATTCAAGATCGCGTACAGCACCGTTTTCATCTCGCTGCGCGACCGATACAGTGGCAGATCCAGTCGGTTAAAGCACGCGTGGCTCATAATGTACTTGTTGGTGGTGTACGACACGCCCTTGAGCGTGAACGGACAGAGCCGTCCGTCGTAGCTCGTGAGCCCGCGGAAACCCGAGAGCGGCACGCGCGACGAGCCCGTGGCAAACAGCAGCAGTCTTCGTCTGTACTCGTTGGGCATGGCCGCCACTTCCTCCCAGAACCAGCGCATCACGCGCGTGCCCGTGAGGTTGAGCGTGGCGCTCGTGTTGTCTTCCCAGTCTTTGACGTTGATCTCGTCCGTGCCGCACAGCAAGTAGTCGAGCTCCTCCACGTCGTACAGCATGAGCAGCTCCATGGGCACGACTTCGTAGATCCCTTTCAGCAGCGCGTACAACTGCGTCGACACGCTCTCAAACAGCAAATATTCAAACTTGCGTTTGACAAAATGCGATTTGTTGGCGTCCGTGACGGCGACATTGCGGCCATCGGCGATCAGATCCACGACTGTGGTCTGGCCGTCGCTCGTCTGCTCACACACACTAAAGTCCAGCGCCAGTGTATCCACACCGTCGTTGTCCAGTAGCCACTGGAGATTCTTGTGGGTCTCTGGGTCCAAATGTGCGAGATCGTCAAAGCCCACGGGTTGGCCCAAGATCAACTTGAGCAGTGGCACGCTCAAATGGAAGCCCCACAGTCCGCCTTCCAGTAGCACACGGCCAATGAGACGGCCCGTCGCAAAATAGTACTTGAGATGGTCCTCTCCGACGTCCTGGAGCGAGTTTGGGTTGAGAAAATGCGACTGGTCCACGCGGTTGCGGCACGGGAACAAGTTGAGTTTCGAGTCTGCGAGCACTTGGTTGAGTAGCATGATCCACTCACGGTGGACACCGCCGGCATCCACGGCGCTTTCGTCCAGAAACGTGATGCGCATGACCGACTTGATGTGCTTTTCCTGGATGCACCACAAATGGTCCACGGATTCTTCCAACACAAAGTCGCGATGCACCGAGAGCTTGAGGAATTCGACTTCAGCGGGCACAAGCGACGACGCCGTGGCGACCACGAAATGCGCATATTTACTAGGAAAGTCCAGTGCCGCCATGCGCGTGAGCTCCACGCGGCGGTCGCGGTCGGCGTCAAAGCTAAAGCCCGTGGCGAGCAGCGCCGCGTCGGCCGTGAGCGCGGGCGTGAGCACGAGGGTACGCGCACTCACTTCCTGTAGCAGCGCGTCTTCCACGCGTTCCAGCTCTGCAGTTTCCAGAGTCGGGGAGTCTTCTTGTAGCGACGTGGGCTTGTGGAACGCCACCACGACTGGCGACGGATGGAGCAGTTCAGTCGCGGAGCTCCGACTGATACCACTGTTGATGGCGTTATGTTGCCAGCGCAACTCGCCCGCGTCGTCCACACAGCGCGTCCACTCCCTCCGTTTGCTGTAAAATACAAGCACCAACGTCAGTGGTGACGCTGCAGTCGAAACTCAGACCGTGGATGGGGATAGATGATGCGTACCGTGCACGTAGCTGCCGCGCGGACGGAGCTTTAGACGCCTCTGTCGCTACGTCAACTGTTTTTGATGGAGCCGACATGCCCGTTGTAGTACTAGTAGGATCCGTTCCAGCCACCACGGGGAGCTTCTCACCGCAAATCGTACAGTGCGTAAAGCGCGTAAAGTTGTCAAACGAACACGCCGTGCACGTCGCGAAACCGGCCTCTGCTTCTCTGTTGCTCCATCATAGAAATCGTCAGCAACGTCCTACTGCAGCACACAATCGCAGTGGCGAAGACTCACTTTGTGGCTGCATCAATACGGTGCTCAGGTGTATCCCTATTCCAAATCCAATCACACACACATGTCAGTACGCTTCTGCGAGTGTACACACTCCACTGATGAACATACTCTAGCAGTGGCGTGGAGAGATCCTCAAGGATCGGTCGTCGGCAGCAGCGCGTCCAAATCACGAGAAACAACCCGCAAAACGCCGCCATCAGCAGCGCCTGGTACAGCAGCGTCGTGCTGTACATGCTGGCGGTAGGAGGATCCGCCATCGTGGCCAACTGATGGATTTGGTACAGTAGTGGCCAACTGATTGATTGACGCCAAGTGGCAGATTGATTGATTGTCCGTCCCCACAACAAACAAACACGCCGCTGATCTTCTCACTTGTTCCGAACTTGCTTTCATTCCGTTCTTTTCCGTCCAGCAGAGCGTCGATTGGAAAATCCAAGGTGTCCATCTCCATCATGTCACACTTCTCTGTGGTCATAATCAGGAATCAGACTCACGGGAACCCTACCCGCGAATCTGAGATCAAAATATATATTTTTACAAAACATGTGTGGTTTTTGGCGGATTCCGACAAAGAAGTGTAGCCATGTATGTGATTTTATGCGATGGTAAAGCCCTGGATGTCCGTGTCGAGGATGCCATACAACACTCGCTTGAGCTCGTCGCGACTCGGATACATGGGCAGATCCAGCCGATTGAAGCACGCGTGGCTGCGAATGTACTGTGAGTTCTTATACGAAATACCCTTGAGCGTGAATGGACAGATACGGCCATCGTAGCTCGTGAGTCCCTGGAATCCGGCCAGCGGCACACGCGAGCGTCCCGTGGCAAATTGCAATAACCGGCGTCGATATTCGTTGGGCATATCGCGCACAATCTCCCAGAACCAACGCTGCACGCGCGAGTCTTGTAGATTGGAAGAGATCTTGGCGTGCTTTTCCCAGTCGGCCACGTCGATGTCGTGGGAGCCGCACAGCACAAAATCAAACTCTTCCGGATCAAACAGCATCAGCAAATGCAGTGGTACGACCTCGTAGAGTCCCTTGAGCAGTGCGTACAGTTGGCTGGAGACGCTCTCGAATAATGCATAGTGGAGCCGCCGCTCCAGGTACTCGTTCTTGTTTAGATCCGTCACTTGGATCTGTTCGCCACCAGGCACCAGCTCAATCGTGCGTGGTGTGCCGTCCGCCTGCATCTCTGTGACCGTGAAATCCAAGCCGAGCGAGTCCACACCTTCATTCTCTAGTAGCCAGAGCATGTTCTTGTACGCGACGGGATCCACCGACTCCAAGTCGTCAAATGTGACGGGCATGCCGAGCATGATCTTGAGCAGAGGCGACGCAAAATGGAACCCTAGCACGTCTCCTTCGAGCAGCGCTCGTCCCACGAGCCGTCCCGTGGCGTACAGGAACGCCAAGTGTTCACTTCCGTTGGCGACTGCAGACGCCGCATTGAGGTAGTACGTCTGGTCGGTCTCGTTTGTACACGTGAAAAGCCCCACTGTTGGATCCACCAGCAACTCGGATAGCAGCATAAACCACTCGCGATGCACACCACCGGCATCCACGCCACTCTCGTCCACGAAATTGATCCGCATGCGAGACTGCAAGTGCTTTTGGTCCAGACAGCTCAGATGGTGGACCGACTGTTCCACGATATAGTCACGATGCACCGACACTTTGAGCACTTCGACTTCAGCTGGCACGAGAAGCGACGCCGAGCACACCACGAAATGTGAAAACTTGGTGGGGAAATCTCTTTCTGAGATCTGAAGCACGTCCTTGAACTGCTGCGAATTGAGGTCAATCGCTGAGCCATTGGGGAACACGCTGGCATCAGCGGTTGCTGCGTCTAGGATCTGGATCGAGCAGGTACGGTACTCGGCGTCAAGCATCGTAGCGATGGGGATCTTACGAGATGGTTGTGGTTGCTGGACCGCGTTTTGGTCTTCTTGTGGTTGGGAAAGTACATCAGCGATCGGTGGGTGGAAGTGGACGACGAAGCCGCGCGGCAACAGACTCTTGGATGGAACTTTGGCGCGGTACCAAAACGCACGGCCTTGTAAATCCAAGCGGCGCCCCCATTCTTTACGGCGTCTCGCGCGTCGCAGACGATTCGACGGATACACCTCAGCGTACAGCATGTCGAACGTGCGCTTGAGCTTTTCGCCGCAGAGCGCACAGTACCGTAGCCGCTTAAAGTTGGCAAACTCGCAGTATTGACACCACTCGCATCCGTCGCTCGCATCACTGCATCGATAGATAGATGGATATTAGCGTGTGGTGCGATCCAGCATCATTTGGTTCAGGTGGCCAACGTACCGAGTTGCAGCGTCGATGCGATGTTCTGTTGAATCCTGTCTGTGAAATGGACACCGCACAATCAATCAATTCTCCGTGCGAGACCTGATTTTTTACAGCCATACGCACTGATTGATGAGAGCTTCTCTCAGTGCACGCCGTCGCTCTCTTTGTCTTCGTGGTTCACTGTTCTTGCGTCGCAGCTTCCATATACAGAGCATACAGCCGACGTAAATGGCGACGAGCAAGCCGATAAACAGCGCGAGGTTTCGATCCATGGTAGACAAGTTGTGATTGTGAGGATGATCCGACAGCCCTTTCACACAACAGACAGAGGAGCTCGCTCTCAGTTCCTCGTGCGTGTAGGTGCAGGTGCAGGTGCAGGTGCAAGAGCGTGTCCTACGCAGTGGTCTGCCGTGTCGCGCGCTGCAGAGGGTTCGGAATTCCCTACGGCGTCGACCCCAGAGGCGATGCCATCATCACAATCAGCTAACCACGACCATCACTCCCACCCAGGTTCGATGGACTTCAGCCCGAAGTGTCGAAATAACCTGGTTTTAAAGACAGCGCTCGAATTTGTAACACGATTTGTTGTGCTTGTGTAACCTGGGTCAAGGAAAGTTACTGTCACTAAAACGGAGTAAATATATACGGAGATGGGTTTGTTGTGGTTTTTGTTGGCGGTGGTCGTCCATAACAACTTCAAGTCGTTCATTAAGTACGCTTTGTGGAAATTGCTAAGTACGATCACACCATTTTAGCCAATGCTAGCATTTCCTAGCGTCTGATTGGCTTAAATTCCATATACTGTCTTTGTGACGATGCGCTTCGTCTGCATGTCAACCGCATTCCTCAAAACTTGACAAAAATGAGCGGTGCTGCGCGGGAGATCGTAGTGCTTGGTGGCGGCGTCTCCGGCCTCAGCCTCGCATACTTCCTACGACAGTCGCTGCGCGTGGCACGCGATGCTGTGCCCACCAAGATCCGCGTTCTGGAGGCCTCTAGTTCACCCGGTGGGTGGATCCAAACGGCCGCCAAGGACGATTTCTTATTTGAAGAAGGACCACGCGGCTTTCGGCCATCACGCAATGGCTCTGAGATGCTGCGACTGGTGGAACAACTGGAGCTGCAAAACGAAATGCGCGCCGTGGATGCAGCCGCCAAGGCGCGCTACGTGCTGCGCAATGGAGCTGTTGAGGTACAGTAAACTAAGTACTGTGCAAGCCCGAGCAGCTCTTTTTGTTTTTGTTCCAATGACTCATACGGACGTGCGATGACCAATAGAAACTCCCCATGAGCATCAAGGAGATCCTGTCGTGGCCGCTCACGCCCGCAGTCGCCAAGGCCGGCATCCATGAGCTGTTCACGGCCAAGAGCCAGGTAAGACAAGTGACCCAACCACAAAGAATTAGCGGAAGATTGCTCATGTCTGGACGTGTATGTGGTGTGATACAAATAGCTGGACGACGAGTCGATCTACGACTTTATCAGTCGTCGCTTTAGCTCTGTCGTAGCTGATCGGCTCTTGGATCCCGTGGCGTCCGGTATCTTTGGCGGCGACATCCGCCACTTGTCGGTACGTTCGTGCTTCCAGTTGCTGTGGGATCTTGAGCAGCAGAACGGATCCGTCGTGCGCGGCATGCTCTTTGGCAAGAGCGCTGCCACCGACACGCTGCTGGACGGCTCCGCCAAGTCGTCGTTCATCAAATCCCACGAAAACTCGGTCAGTGTGAGTTTCCGCAGTGGCATGGCTACTCTGATTCGTGCGCTGGAGCAAAACATTCAGCACGACGCCGACTCGCAGCTGCAGCTCAACACCCAAGTCCAGAAGATCCACGTGTGTGGAGAGAACCGGTTCCAGATCGAGACGCAGGACGACCATCAGCAATCACTGATTGATGCCACGCACGTGTTCTCGACACTCCCGGCATTCCGCCTAGCGCCGCTGGTGCAGGACGCGCTGCCACAGCTCTCGCAAACACTAGACACGATCCAGTTTGTGTCCATGGCGACCGTCCACGTGGGCTACCGGCAGCCCGTGCTCCAGAGCGACGGCTTTGGCTACTTGATCCCGTCGTGTGAGAAGCAGCGCGTGCTGGGCGCCGTGTTTGACTCCAATTCGTTTCCGTCGCAAAACGCTGCGGATTGTCCATTGCAGACGCGGCTGAGTGTCATGTGTGGCGGTGCGCATTTCCCGCAGATCACGGAGCTCTCGGACCAGGAGCTCCAGGAGATCGCGCTGGACGCCGTGCGGCGCCATCTGAACATCCACGAGACGCCCGACTTCGTGCGCAGCCTCGTACTGCCGAATGCGATCCCGCAGTACCACGTGGGCTTCCACAAGACGCTCCAGCAGATCGAAGCGCAACTCGCGCCTGGGCTGCGACTGGGCGGCAACAGCTTTTACGGTGTGGGTCTCGCCGACTGCGTCACGCGGTCCAAACAACTGGCGCTTTCCTTTGCCAAGGAGATCGGATTGCAGCAGGAGCAGTAGACGACCGACACCATCCATCAGTCTGGTCACCAGTGGAGGTAATAGACACAAAGGTATGGTGTGTGGCTTGCTGTTTATTTATTTATTTTTTTGTTTTTATTTTGGGACCCGTGGTAGAAACCGACGGTTGAACATCAAGGGGCGGTGTGTTTTGATGGAAGGCGCCTGGGTGATTCACCGCCGTGACTGATCGAGGGACCGCTCTTCGTCTACGCACGGTGACCAAGCTTTGACAATAATGTCGCGGTCCATGCCGACCCGCGCGCTGGACGCCGTCTATGGTGCGTTTAGCGCGACTGATTGATGGACGAACCCACAGACTGACTGATTGATGAACAGACCCCGTGCACACGGTCTCTCACTCGGGCGGCTCGTTCCGCAAGGGCGCCTTCCGCCCCGGCGGCGTCGCCACCGCCACCAGCAACAACAGCACGGCGCTCAACACGCTAAACCCTACCGAAGGCTACACGGCCGTGAGCGGCACGGAGCGCGTCAAGTATTTCACGCGCCCCATTTTACCGTATTTACACGCCGAGCCACCGGAAGTGCTACTGGCGCCCGTCGCATCAAACGCCACCAAGCAGCAACGGCATCATCATCATGGTGGCGACCACCACAACCACAACCACGACGAGCGCACACGGTCCGTGGGCGTGCAGACCGTGTATCGCGACTCGGAGGCGCAGACGGATCCGTACACGCCCGACTACACGGTCAAGAAAAGCCTCACAGGCCAAAACGACGTGGTGCAGCCAGAGATTCTGTCGCTTCTCCACTTGCGAGCGACTGGAGGAGGAGGAGCTAGTGGAGGAGGAGGAGGAGCTGGGGGGCTACCGGCGGGCCGCGCCGAGATCGAATTGATTGAGCGCAACCGCAAGAAAAAGGCATTTGAGGCGTCGTTGCCGCCCATGACCGACGAAGCGAGTTTCTTATTACGCAAAAGCATGATGGAAGTGCAGGAGACGCGCGAGTGGGCGTACCGCGAGGCCGAGATTGATGCGCTCCACGAGCAGCGCATTGCGCTGCTGCAGCAGGCGTTGCAGGCGCGGGACACGGAGAATGAGCTGCTCGCCGAACAGCGCATTGAGGCGCTGCGCCACAAGCTGCAGCACGACAAGGAGAACGCGATGGAAAAAATCCAGCAGGAGCGCGTGAGTGCGCTGCGCAAGCTCACGAAAAAGCGCCACTCGCAGCAGCAGCTCCAGCAGCACGTGGGCACGGGCGAGTCGCCGCTCAAGCGCGACATTATCGGCGAGTACGCCGACTTTGCGTCCCACGTGTACGCGCCCGTGACGCGCAGCGGCAAGTCGGGCAAGGCGCTGATCCCGGAAGTCGGGATCTCGAAAGAGCTGTTCACGCGCATGGATCCGCTGCGTGAATTTGAGGCCCGCATTCCAGCGCAAATGCTGCGCGCGACGCGGCAAAAGCCCAGTGACAAGCCACTCACGACGGCAAAAGACCGCAAGCAGGCGGCGATTGAAGCGCATTTGCTCAAGATGGAGTCGATTATCAAAAAGAACAAGGACCGCAGCGACAGCGGAGTTCCAAGTGGAGGAGGAGAGGAGAGTACGGGTAGTGGAGCAGCTGCGACCCAGCACACGCTGTCGAGCCGCAAGCGCGCACAGCAGCAGCAGCAGCAACTGCTGCTCACGCGGCCGCCCACGCCCGACTACACGCTCTCCATCCAGAACGGCAGCAGCGACAGTGGCGACGAGCGCCGTGAGGATGCCGTGCGGCTGCTTCAGAAATTGGTACGCGGCCGCGCGGTGCAGAATATGATGTTTGAGGGCAAAGAGCGCCGTGCCGAGTTGATCGCTGAGCTACGAGCGAGCGACGAGGCCGCTGTGCGAATGGGCAGTACAAGTAATGGGCCTGCAGCGGCCGAATTTGAAGACGAGGAGTCCAAGGTCGCGAATGCCGCGATGCACAAGGCCGAAGGCGAAGTGGTCGCGGAGATGCTGGACTTTCTGTACAAGCAACTGGACCGCAGCAAGGAGATTGCGCGGCAGCGAGCGTTTGTGGACACGGCGTTTGAGCAAAGACGCCGCCGTGAAGTGGAAGAAGGTGGCCGGCGCCAGGCCGAAGAGCTCCTGCGCGGGCGCCACGACGAAGTGTTTCGCCGTGTCGAGCGCGTGCATCGCGAGACGGCGAGCGATCTCATTGACGATTTGCTGGCGGATGTGATCAGCGAACAGGCCCAGAGCGCGGCGATGCAGGAGCTCCACGTGCTCACACACGCGATGGGTCCACTAGTCACGACGCTAGAGGCGCAGGGCAACTCGGATGAGCTCGTGGTCAAGGAGCTCGTGGCGTCGTTCCTGTTGCCGCACGTCCAGCGGCAGCACGTGCGCGAGCAGCTCCAGCACGAAGAGCTCAAGTACGTGACGGCGGCCCATGCCATTCTCACCGAGATGGTCACGACCCACATGCCCACTGCAGCAACCGCTGCGGCGTCGGCGTCGTCAGAGTAGGACAACTAATACTGTAGGTTCAATATAATATAATACATGTGCACTTGTATTATATTGGACATCACTTGCCCGAGGCAAGACTGCCGCCACCGGCCGACTTGAGAAACGCGTCCAGATGCTGGCCTTGGTACTTGAGAAAGTCCAGTTCTTCTTTGAACTTTTTGTCCTGGAGCGCCTTGCGTTCCGTGGCCCGCTTTTCAATGAGCTCTAGCTTGTTGGTGAGCTCTAGCACTTTGGATTCGTGCTGCTGCTTGTCCTGCAGCAGCCGATCGATGCGCTGCTGGACGTCGCCCATGCCGTCCTCGGCCTGGAGCTGCTTGCGGATGCCAAACGTGATGCTGCTCTCGTACAGCGTCTTGTACGCGTCGGTCGTGAGCCGGATCTCGTCGCGCACGCGCAGCAGCAGCAGTCCGCGCTCGGGACAATTGATCAGCACTTCACGGATCAGTTCGTCAAAGCACTGGCGGTAGATGTCTTCCCGCACGGCGCAGATGCCGTTTTCACGCGCCTGCCGCTTCATGAGCTTGGCGTCCATCTCTTCTTGCAGCTTGATCACATCAAACCGAGTGGACGGCGTGGGCGACGCGTACCGTAGCCAGTACCCCGAGTCTTCTTCCCGCCACATTCTATTATACGTACAAAGAGTTCAATTATACTGTGCGTTTGTATGGGCAAACACCAGGCAACGTACTGTGGCGGCAGAATCGCATTGAGCACGTCTTCAATGCGCGCGATGGATTCCTTGTCAGTGGCGGTGGCAGCGGACGGCGGCTTCTTACTGGGATCTACCGTCTCCCCCGTGAAGATGGGATCCCCAAACAGCACAAGCGACTCGGGCGGCGTGGGTGTGGCCATACTGGAGTACTTAGATAGTACAGAGAGTAGAGAGAAGATGAGTAGAGAGAAGATGAGGAGCTCCACTGCGCAGCGGCTGAGTGAGATGGCTTGTGTGCACGTACTGCTTCTGGTGGGTTGGTTTTCTTGGAAGTACAAATGAACGTCACTCTTGGCCGCGACCTTTCAAGATCGTGAAATTTGGCGAAAAATACAAAACGAAAGATAACTTTTTGATTCTCAAATGTTAGGAAATCACCGTTTCGGGTGCGGCGGCTGCTGATAGTACGAATGGCGTCTCGCTTCCTCGGCCAAAGCATCGGCTTTTGCGATTTTCTCTTGCCGCAGTCGCTCGTTTTCCTCTTTGGCCAGCGCCACGGGGTCTTTGTACGACTTGGGATCACTGGACGTGAGCTTTTGTTTCCATTTCTCACTGGCGGCTTGGCGATCCGTCTCAAATTTGGCAAACTATAGATGCACATACACATACACACACATACACACACATGCATCCGTTAGTACTAACTACTGTATAGGGCGTGGTCGACCAAACTCCACACGCCATGACGTGGCAAGTGACGCACCTGTTCCGTCTTCATGGGCGGCTTTGCCTCGGTGGAGCCATTCCACGCCGTCTTGTCGCGCAGCTGCGGGTGGTTCGGGAGCTCCTCGGTGCGCTTACTGTAGCCCTTCATCATGCGGTCGTCACCAAAGCTCTCGCCCATGTACTCGTTCTTGAGCGCGACTTCTAAGATGCCCATGTTGAAGCGGTTCGTCTTGGGTTTGATCGTCGGACATTTCTTGGGCAGCACCTCGGCACGGTAGTTGTACTGGTACATATTCGTACGATTGCGCTAATGGAGAACAACAACAACAACCATCAGTCAGTCGATTAGCTCTTCAGAACGAGCAGCTCTTTGGCAACAACACCAACAACGACACCAAGTGACTCACCTCGGCGTTGACGTTCGTGCGGTGGTAGCACTTGCCCGTCATCTGCATGTTGTCGTAGTTGGACGTCGACGTGTTCCATTGCGGCGTGTCCCCCGAGAGGATCTTGGACTGCAGCGACGCCACGACTTGCTGCTTGGCCTGCGCCTTGTCGGCGGGCGTGTCGCTGGCGCTGAACACGCGCTCTTCAAACGAATAGTTGACGGGCGCGCCGCTGCCGCCGATCTGCTTGCGTGCGGCGAGACTGTGGTGCTCGCCAGCCATGGTTGCGCGCGGCCTCTTTTACCCTTCACGCTGCTTGGCGATTTCGTCCCCAGTAGATCAACCAGCACGAGAGTGAGCGAGTCGTGTACATGTATCCTCAAACAGGCTACTACGGCACACAGGCATTTGGATCAGAACTAACGATGTAGATCTGAAATTACCGAAATAGCAGACGAGATGGAAATACTTCCGGGGACCTGGCTCTGTCGAGTCCGATGCATTGTGCGACACATCATGACGAGACTTTACTACGCTGCACTTGTCTTGCGCTCGTCTTGGAGGCGACGACACAAACTCTCGAGTCTCTTGATCTTGTCCAGGTGCTTGGTGATCTCTTCCTTCGCTTTCACGTTCTCCTGGATCGCACTGATTGCGCCACGATCGTACTCGTCGCATTTCTTCTTGAGCGCCATGTTTTCCTTCTCCAGTCGCTTGGTTTGCTTACTTAGCTGGGTATCACACACGATAGCAACAACAACGCACAGGAGGATGAGAATTTGCGTAGTAGCCCACAAAATCAATACCTTAGACTGGCTCACCTTGTCCATCTCGGTACGGAACGTGGTGAACATCTCGTTGCTCTTGGTCAGAGTTTCTTGCACGACTCCAAACTTGTCCGAGTACGCGTTGAGCTGGACCTATACACACAGACCAGTCTTCGCGTAAGCATCACATAGCCTCGGCTTATTCCGTTCAATGAGATCGTTTTTCTTGGTACGGACCTGGAGTTCGTCCTCTCGCTCGGTGGACCGCTTGGCTCTTTCCAATGTAAGTTTCGCCCGTTCTTCTTCTTGCTTTGTCAGTTCGACTTGATGCAGCAGCTTGGCCTCCGCGAGTTGGATCGTGAGATCCTTGGCCTCCAACTGCTTCTTAAAGTGCTCTTCACGAGCCGCGTACTGCTCCAGAAATCCCTTGAGCTTTTGCTGTAAACTAGATAATTACGCATAGAGTAGACTTATCAGTTGTGGATCCAGCATCAACCACCCAAATCATTAATCCCGCTCGTACCTCTCATTCTCCTTGAGCGACGCCATGTAGTCTTGGCTCTGCTGGTCCATCTTGGCGCTCACTTCTTCGATCGTCTTCTGGAATTGCGTCGACAACTCACGGCTGTAACATTGGATTAAAGCATTTGATTAGTCGTTTACAGCAGTGCCCTGTATTCCGCATTACCACCAACCATACCGTTTCTTATCTTCTTCGTCTGCGATGCGTCGGCTCTCCGTCTGCGAAATGAAAAAAACGCAGCACCGGAATGAGAATTTGCGTCCCTAGTTTCCGCCTATTGTACATCCAATAACGCACCACAATGAGTTTGTTTTGCTTCTGCAGTTCACGACACAGCTGCTCCAGCTTGCTCTTGGACGACGTGGTCTTGACTAACTCGGCGCTCACTGTTTAATGCGAAGGGCAAAAGCCACGATTTAGTCAAAGTTTCCCTACATGGGCGATAATGGAATGCTCCAAACGCACCGGCATTCTTGCGTTGCTTGAGCACGATGCACCGTGAGTTGATTTCGCTGATCTTCTTCTGCAGCAGCGCCGTGTCGTCACTCTGGCATCCACATAATAGAATCAGTTACCCAGTTTCAACGCCACTCAGTAAGAAAAACTTCCAGAAACAAACCATTTTCTTGATCTGGACCGCGAGACGTGCAGATTTCTCATCGCCAGAGAGCGCTTCGTCGTCCAGCACTGTCTGCATCGCACTCATCGTCTTTTCTGGGATCGAATCGTCCAAGTAGATACCCGACAGGTCGATCGGAAGTTCCAGGTTTTCGTCGCCGCCGACTTCAATCTCGGCGATCTTGCTGGTCAGCAAGTCACGCATCTTGTCTTCCGCGACTGCGGCCGACACGGACGATGACGATGATCCCTTGCGACCACTGGCAGTTCCATGGTGGTGGTGGTGATGTCCGTGGCCGTGGTGGTGGCTGTGGCCGCACTCACCGGCACTTCCGCTTGAGGATGCGGAGGCCGGCACGGGGGCGGGCACTGCCGTCGCCGTGTTGCTACTGGCGCTGTTGCCGCCCGTAGGCGACGACCGTTTGTTCTTGTTCTTGTGCTTGAGGTTCTTTGGTGCGTGCTGCTGCGTCTGCTTGAGCTCCAGCGGCGTGTCCACTGGCGTCGCCATCTTGCTTCCCTCGCGCGCTCTGCCTCTCTCTTTCGCTTTCTTTCTTTCCTCTCGCTTTCCTTTCCGGCGATTGATTTTTTTGGATTTTTTTGGCTCGCGGGAAGAGGGAGAGTACCTGTACTAATGCATTTTGCGCACAAGAATCACGCAACACAGGTTTAATATGTAGCCATCGGCAACCCTATTCGCATTCTACAGAAGCCGTCAACAATGATCAGATTATCGGCGCCACATTCGATATGGCACTCTTGTTTTCCGAATGAGTACTGTATGAGCTCGCCAGTTCTGTAGCTTGTGGTCCGGTATACTAGTAGTTGCCCAGCGCAGGATCACTGGAAGTGGCATCATTTTCTCCCCCAGTAGGATACAGTACTTATGGCCAGCCCACCTCACAATCACGCCTCATTGAGAGGCATCACCTGTGGGTTTTCCTCACATTCCTCAAAAAGGGAAAAGCAAATCAAATCAATTACTTGTACGGGATATACTGTACTCATGCAGGGCAGTTTTCTTCTGCAGCTTTTGACCTTGCCGCCGGCCTGACGGGCTAGACACGAGATGCTTGGGCGAGAAGAACTAGATCTCCGTTCTGACCAGTGACTTCCTTTTCAGCCACGAACACATCGATCGCGGGTTGATCAGCCATCTACGGGGGAGCCAAGCGAAAACACGCGCTGGCCGCTTCGCACAAACTCCCTCGCCGCGTAGATATCATCGGCAAGGATGGTAAGAGTGCGGTCCGCCAGCTTGACGTCACCTTCGTCGCGAATGGCAGCTGCGTCGACTGCGGCGATTTCCCGCAGCAGATCCAGCAAAGTGGCAACGTGGGGCGTACACTCGCCCGCGTAGTGACGCACCACATACACGGCAAAAGGAGCAGCCACCGCGAGTGAGAGCGCACACGTTGCGCAGTGGCACCCGAGTGGGCATCCCGCGTTTGTCGAACGAACTTCTACACCAACAAAGCAAACAGCCATCCAAGCACAACGAATGTTGGGTTGCCATGTTAGCAAGCCAAACAAAACCGCATGCATACTTTGAGTGAATGAGGCACCAAACGCCACACGTACGGTTGCGCATCGCCAGTGTGTACACATGGAACGCCTTCGCGACCTCTTCTTCCTCTGATTTGATGGTTTGGGACTCAAAGCTGCGCGCAAAGTACGCCACCGCACGTCCATCGACTGGACGAACGTACGGGCTCGGCGACAGAGTGGCTACAGCGCCTACACAACACAGCACAGCACGATCGTGTCAGAGACGTTGGCCGTTTGAGTCTTGAATTGATTTTTGTGGACACATTACCGGCAGTGGGACCGAGCGTTGGGTGACGACTAGTGCCTGCGAACACATTTTCATATGAGCTCTTCTCGTTTAAAAAAAACAGCAATACACATTCATCGTACCAACGGGCAACAATAAATTGTTCCACACTTGAGTTGACTCGGAGACCTCGGTGGATGCGACATCGTCCAGCGCAAATCGGACTACGTTTGCGTCCTCCAACGCTACATCCAAAATCATACACAATAGTTAGCTCGTCCGAATGATAGAAAAAATGAACCAAACAGAACAGTGCATACCAGTGAAAGGTGTTGCTTCGGCGGCATCTGCAAGAGCCGCCATGGCCAAGGCGACGTCCAAGTCCGAGTCCTTGGCGCCATCTACGGCATTCGCATTCGATCAATTCATCTTTAGGTTTCCAGAGCCATAGGCTGTGTGGTAGAAGCGTACGCCAGAGAGAGAGCACCCTACCGTCACTGTTTCTTGGAGATGCGGTCGTAGAGGATCCTTCAGAAGTCGCTCTGCAACACCCGCAACAGGCCACGTTTCTCAAAAGGCGCTTGATCGCGACAACAAGCCTCGCGAATCCGTTCTCCATGCGTCCACCAGCGCGTTTTACGGCGCGCACCAAACGACGAATCGCCATCATAGCGAGTGGAACATCGCGCTCGCGCGTTCGAGAGGTTCTGGGCAACAACATCCTCGTCACTATCCACGGCGGCGCGTAATGCTGTGATGTGTAGTGGCGACAGCGTATATGCTCCCAGCGCGTGATGCTGTCCACCGCGGTTCTTGATTCACTGCGGTTGATGGCGATCGATTCGGCGCAAATCCACCAGTGACGGACGTGGTGACTTTCCGCAGATTGCCGTCGGCACTAAAAGAAAACGCCTGTCTCTTGCATCACTGGATTATGTCGCTCTGGAGATGGATAGGGGGCAGCATAATGCCGCCGTGAGTGGTGCTGCGCTAGGGTTCAAGAAGAAAATTGATCCACATTGGAACACTTTGGCCTGCGTGTGCTCTTGTGAAAGCTGCACCGAGCCAGGACTGTGGCTCTTGCTGTGGTCTTGATTCTCACCGCATCCCTTTCTCCGTAATTTGTGTTCTGGCGGATCGCGCCGCAAGCCTAAGCCTTGGCGCGGTTCTTACTCTCATTCCATTCTCGTGTGGTGTTGGTTCCTAGGGTTGTGGTGGGTTTGAAGCAAAACCACAAAAAAGGAGAAATGATTGGCTGAAATGGGTGACGTATCGTTGAAACCCTAATCTCTGATAGCTTTTCTGAGTGTGTTTCACTCTCGGATCACAAGTTGAAGCAGCCTGCGAGGCGGTTAGGGTCCGAGCTACATATTGGCCAATCACAGCACCCTCACTCTCAGACTGGAATTGTGCCCATGGAAATCTCGCCAGCGGCAACTTGTTGGACGCAGCGAGGTTGGGATTACCATTGCGAGCTACAGCGCGGAGGGAAGACTCTATCCTTCCGTGTACATGTCTGTCCATGTGTGTACCGGTACTCCCTCGCTGTATTGGTCGCGGCGCTATGGCGTGCATTACATCTAAGGAAAAGCAGGTACGAAGTTGATCATCGTCACTAAAAAATGATAAACACCACTTCTCTCTCTCTCCAACGTGATTCTTCCATGAGCCGTTTACGCAGAGCAGAGCTACTGCAGTACCGTGCTAGAGGCCACACCTACTGGAGCGTTCCTGCCACACCTTTAGCTTGAATGGCGAGGACTGTGTCACGCAACAACTGGAGGATACGGAGTTGCGTTGTTGCAGAGACCACGTGGTGGCGCATACAAGATGTCTCTGCCCACTCTCCGGCCGTGTGGATGGGGTCGGTCTCAGTGCAAGGCTCGGGTGCGCGTTTGTCGATCTTATTCCCGACAACACCAAAAACGACTGGTGGATCAGTCGTATCCGCATTCGCCATGACTAGCGAATGGTAATCAGCCACAGTCTGCCAGGACACTGTGACGGTCACATCATAGACCAGCAACACGCCGTCCGCGCCGCGAAGGTATGTCTCGAAAATGTCTTTACCCGCATACACACGATGCGGAACATCCCATAGCTATCCGCCCGCCCAACAGCACAGCCTCAGAATCAAAATCAAATGAAGGCTCCAAGAGACCAGCATCACTCACTTCCACCAAAACGGGATCCTTGCCCTCGAGTCGGATCAGCTTCGCGCCGATATCGACTTCGCACAACGCACCACGACGATAATATCAATCAGTCTCCCAAATCATGATGGACGGAGCATGCATACTCCAAAACACACACACAAGCACAAGCACACACCAGCCGTGGACGGCGTATACTGGTGCTGGTCTTCTCGTGGCAGCGACTGGTCCAGCAGTCGTCGGAAAAGCGTCGTCTTGCCCACGCCAGACGCGCCCACGATCAACACCTTGAGCTTTTTGGCTTCCGCTGTTGTCGTGTGAGAATTGCTGGTCGGCTTTGTTCGCTTTGTCCGACGGCGGTGGCTCTTGGATGCTGAATGGACGCGTGTCGTGCCGACCACATGTAGGAAACAGTGCATGTAGTCCTCGTCGACTATGTTCAGTAGTGGTTCCTTTTTGCCTTTCGATTAGAGATTGTCCATGCCATGGCGCAAGGATAGACGTACATGATGTCTGATTACCCATGGTCCCTTCTGGCTTTGAGTTTGGATCAACCGTCGGTCTACTTATTTATGGATTTGTTCAGAGGTGCAAATCCATATCTAATATCCCATGAGTGGATCTGCGACGCGACGCACGCATCCGCCGTCGGATAAGCAAAAAAAAATAAGAGAGCCGAAACAGCCACCTGCATTGCATGCAAGCGATCGGCGCTCCCATTCCGCAATTGACTCCAAGACGCACACGCAGATACGCAGATACGCAGATACGCAGAAGAATGGACTACGTGGACACGTTCAAGCTGGTCGCCGGTGGCGTCATCTGGGCGCAAGCTCTTATTGGCGGTGTCGCGCCGCTCTTCATCAAGGACCGCGTGAGTCCAGTCGTCACGAGTGTGCTCAACATGTTTGCCGGCGGCATCTTCCTCGCTGGCTCCACAATGCATTTACTTCCGGACGCACAAGAAAACCAGGCGCTCGCATCCGCGGGCTGCTTCACTGGAGGCGGCAAATGCTTCCAGTTGGCCAACTTTTTCTACGCGCTTGGGTTTCTTATGGTCATGATGCTCGAGGTATTTGCGCACGCGATGCAGCATAAGTTTGGCAACATCGGCGCGAATAAGGAGCACCACGTCGACGAGCACACCCCGCTTATTCTCAATGTGCCCCTTTCCAAGGACCGCGCTTCCCAGGTCGCACCACGGGAAGATGCCCAGCAGCTGATCAAGTCCGCGCACACACACGCAAGCAACGGTCACCATGTGCATAACGGCCAGAGCCACGAATTGGCCTCTTCGTCTCACACGCACAGCCCCAGCTACGGACTGAATGGTCTGCGGGACCCCACAAACGGTCTTCCCGTGAATGGAGAAGTTTGTGTGGACATGGAGGTCACGCATGCACACATCCACGGCATCATGGACACCAACCCGGCGCTGGCGTTCATCATCTTTGCGGCTCTTTCCTTCCACTCAGTCATGGAGGGCATGGGCGTAGGTGCGTCCAATGGCGCCGCGTGGGATATCCTGATTGCGATTCTCGCCCACAAATCGCTCGCTGCATTTGCGCTCGCGCTGGAGCTCATGCACCACAACGTGCCACGCGAGCGGCTCATCACCACCATCGGAATCTTCTCGTTGATGTCGCCATTGGGCATTTTCTTGGGATGGCTCCTCGTGGATGCGACAAAAGAGACTGCGGTGAGCGGCATTTGCTCCGCTATGGCTGGTGGCACGTTCTTATTTGTCGCGGTCATGGAGACGATCCCACAAGAGCTGCAGAACCAACAGTGGTTGTTCACCAAGTGCTCTGCTCTGCTCGCTGGCTTCTTCTCCATGGGTTTGCTCTCTATTTGGACCTAAAAAGACTGTACAGTACATATAAACGAATGCAAGTGTGAAATTCATTCTTCTTCACCTGAGCGACATGGATACTCTTGACAGCACAACCACCACTCTTTTAGGCTTGCATTTTGTATCGGGTCTGAAGCCAGACGATTCTCCACCGCAAAGGGTCACTTCGCTTCGCTTGCTCTGATTGGCTGATTGCCTTCCAGGTCATCACTTTGCGCTATTTTGATTGGCTATTTAACGACCATTTCTGAAGTGTTTTCCATTCCGCGGGGTGGCTCGCAATTCTCCAGTGGCCGTCATTTCCCAACTGATCGAATTCCGACGCCAGCGTGACCAACATGCGCGCCTACTACTATGACAACCTACCTGTACGTGTGCTAAAAGCCCAGTTATTCTGGTATCCGTTTTATCTGTAAGTAGTCACTCATGTACATGATGGGGTACGTTTCGTTCGCAGGGCCACCAGTCGGAGGACCACAATTCAGGCCGTGAGGTTGACGGTGCGCACTTGGCGGCGCTGGGCATTCAGCACTTCCGCTTCGAGACCGTGGAAGAAGTGGATGCACTCGCCGCAAAGCGCAACTACAAGAACCGTGATGTGGTGAACATCGCGCCGGCCACGTTGCCCAACTACGACGAGAAAGTGAAGGCGTTTTTCCACGAACACATCCACGAGGATGAAGAGATTCGGTACATCCTGGACGGCAGCGGGTACTTTGACGTCCGCAGCGAAGGCGACGACTGGATTCGTATCGCGTTGGAGAAGTACGATCTCATGATCATGCCTGCGGGCATCTACCACCGCTTCACCACCGACACCAAGAATGTACGCACTGTGTCGTGACGGTTCTAATCAGATACCATAGCTTCTTTCTTGGTGGCTCACGTGGCTTGTTTTGTTTATCTTTGTAGTACATCAAGGCCATGCGTTTGTTCCAGGACGACCCCAAGTGGACGCCCCTCAACCGCGACGAGGAGACGGACCAGAACACGTTCCGCCAGTCGTACCTCAAGTCGCTCGAGACGGAGGCTGCTGCGACGCCAGCGTCGGCGTAAGGCGCAAGTGGGGACAAGGGAGGGAGAGGGAAAAGAAAGAGTGAAAGCGGACGCGTTCGACGCACGGATAACTTATCCCTGAGGATACCGTGTCTCGCACGTTGCTGTCTGCGTGCAGCCGCTGTTTGTACGTGAGTGTGTCAGCCAAATCCAAAACGAAATATGAGATCGGCTTCAAAACAAAGGTGCATTTCTCTCAACAATTACCATCACGTCGGAGTGGATGCGCAATTCTTCCGACACGTGATCCTTGCTCAACCCTTGCGGAGTGAGCGAGTTAGCTGTTGTTGTTGTTGTCATCGCAGCATCTAAATCCTTGGAGGCACCGTACGCAACTCGTCGCCGTCCTTAACACTTGTAGTCGTTGAAGCGTACGCAAGGGCGACGGAGATCTTGTTGATGCGCCACTGGGCTGGATTGACCCTCATCTCCGCAGGTGCAACTGCTTGTGTTGGAAGAGAGATGAAACTTGGCCAGGTTAGCTACTGTGCTATACTACGTAGTACTACGTAGTAGACATCTACTGCGTAGTACTGCGTAATGACGTTGTCGGAGTGAGTGCTTGTGGTACATCGGCTCTTCGTCAATAACGAGTCGTCATCACGACATCGCCAACTTGGTCAGTAGGAATCGTGTTAAGCTAAAAAGTGATGTATTGAAGCGGAAAAAGTGGTGCGCACTGAGTGCGTCCTGCAACGTTCCTACTCCATTTATGTGCGTGTTCGTTGAGTTTCCTTCTTCCGCGCTGGCCAGATAGCGAGGCTATGCGCAGTGATACGACCGCGGCTTCCTCCATTCTTTCGTCCTCGTGGCCACTTATCTGCCGTACTTCTGGAACTCCCACTCGCGGTTGTCCAGTGGGCAGACTTGGCGTGTCTTCAGCCATCGCGAAATGCAGTGGAAGTGGAACGCGTGGTCTACAAACCAAATAATATTCCAGTAAGTCGATCGGTTTCCAAAACTGAGAGAACAGGGACTAAGACGTACTGCACACGCCCCACGCGACCGTGCACTCTTCACTTGTGGCCGACGCCTGGTTGGCCTGGCATTCGATGCACAGATCCATGATATGATTTCTGCAAATTGCGCAGTTATCCACGACAATATCTATCAAATCAAGGCATGGTTTAGTTGGCTTCATTCGGTTTCCCTCGCTCAATTTGGACCGAAAAACATATCAACGCACCCCACGACCAGAGAGCCACGGCGTTCCACTTCTTGATCTCAAAGCGCTTCTCGCTGCTTGGCGCCGCCGCCGCCTCCACGGCCTCCGTCGTCTTCATTTCCTCGTCCATTGTCGTCGCTTTCTTTCCTTTCCGTTCGCGTTCTCCCCTTGACCAAAAAACTGGAGCTTGGATCAACCCAGGAAACTCGATGTGAAAAAACCTTAATGAGTTTCCAGCTAGGTTTTATCCGACGTTGCGTCCTTCTATACGAAATGTTATAGTAAATTCCCTGTCGAAGCTAATAGACGTGGGCTAAGCGAGGCTATTTTCCGAAGTTGAAGTGCGATTTGGTCAAGTCTCAAGTCGTCCGTCATCTCGAGAACAGCGCAGGAATGCAAAGTACTAGTAGAACGCCCATGCAAAGTTGTGTGTTCACTGGAATCATTTTCGTGTTAATACCTACTGCTATCACTAGAGTGGCTTTTCCGCACGAGAAAACGCGATGGTAGTTTGCATTGTGGGTGCAGCTCCTGATGTCACAGGATACTGTAGCTGCTCAAGTGAAAAAGACGAGCTACCCGTCGGCTCGACTTGGGACTTGGACTCTTTTACCACCATATCGCGACTCCCTCGCGGAAAAGCCGTGGCCCCATGAGCTCCACATCATCTGATGAAGAAAGCCGCACCATGGCCACATGCTGGAGCGTGCGCTCTCACCTAACTGCCGACAGAGTAGTTGAGCAGCGATGGATCGACCTTCTGGCCCTTGGTGCGGCGCTTGGCCTTCTTTCCATCCACATCAGCGGAGAACGAGGCGTCGGCAGCAGTCGACTTCTTGGACGAGCCGCTCTTCTTACGCTGGATAAACTCAGTCGCAAACGCCGACACGCGCGGCGTCGAGCCAAGATAAGCGGCCATGTACTCGCGAATCTCACCAGGGTCCTCCAACGTAGCGCAGTACTCGACCAGAGTGAGGTCGTCACTTCCGTTGATCGCCTTGATCTGCTTCGCACACCAGCCCATAAACTCGGACGGAGCAGCTCCGGAGTTGAAACTAGAAGCTCCCGTACTGGCGCTGGAGGTGGCACCACTAGCCTTAGAAGCACCAGCGGCGCCAAAGTTCCAGAACGAGGCGTCGCTTTCAGCCTTGCTGGGAGTCGTCGTGGCCGGTTTCTGGACGGCAGAAATGGTCTCTCCAGTCACAGACGCACGGTTGCGAGTCGTGCTTTTCAGCACAGAAGCTGGCACTGGACCAAGGCGCGAGATCTTCGGCACGGCCGCAGGAGTCGGCGCGGTGCCCGCGACAACATTCATCCAGTGGGAGTTGGTCGGTGCGCTCTCGCTTCGCTTGGCACGCTCAGCAGCGAGACGTTCTTCTTCCTCCAAAATCTCTCGCATTGACTTGCTGGACTGCGGTGCCTGGACCACAACGGCAGCACGGCCCCATGGACTCGCGGTCGGTGCTGCAGGTGCCTGTGGTGTGATAGGCGCAGCAGCGGCGGCTGGTGGAGCAGGACGCTGGGCGGCGGGCTGAGGAGCTGCCCCGGCAATTGCATTCACTCCGAGCATCATCTTGAGTTGAGCACCCATCTGAGCCAAACTGGAATCGTCCTGCTCGAGACTCTTGCGAAGCTCACGCTGCTCATCGGCTTGGATATCCTTGAGGGTCTTAGTCGAAGGAGGTTTCGCCGGAGCAGAGTTCGCCCACGCTCCGGTTTGCTTAGGGGCATCGGTGGAGCGGTTCTGCTTCTTGTTTGGCGAGGCCTTCGACTTCTCTTTCGTCGGCGATGCATTCGCAGCAGCCTTCGTAGGCTCAATTGTGGCTGGAGCTGGTGTTGGTTCTGCCTGTGGGTGACTTGGCATAGATTCGGACGCAGGCTTCCTCCAAGGATCCGCGATCTGCTCAGCGCGAGGCTTTGGTGATTCTGGTAAAGATGACTCTTGCAATCGAATCTGTGCACTTGTCGCATCTCCAAAGAATCCTGGTTGAGTAGCGTGCTCGTTGAACGGCGTTGGATTTCCCATGTGGCCCCACGGGTCGTCAATGCGCTGGGGAGCTGCAAAAGCTGGTTCTTGGACACGAGGCGAGGGATTGGCGTCAAACTGGTGGGCGCTGCGGAAATCCGACTGGAAGGGGACATGTTGCTCTTGGTGAAAGTGGTCGTTGCCTCCTCCCAAGCCACCCTCGCCACCACCACCGCCAAACATGCCCAGCGCGCTCATAATGCCCTCTCGCTGACTGCGCTGCCACGAACTCTGCTGCTGAAGAAGCATTTGCTGCTGCTGTTGCTGTTGTTGCTGAATGAGCTGCTGCTGTGCCTGGAACATTTGGTTTTGCTGCTGACGAGCCAACTCGAGGCGCTGCATCTCCAATCGGATCTTCTCCTCTTGGTTGAACTGAAGCATGCGCTGCTGTTCTTGCTGTTGTTGAAGCTGCATCATCTGCTGCTGTTGTTGCTGCTGCTGGTGGAGCTCCATCAGTCGCTGTTGCTCGTTGATACGCATTTCGTGTGAGAGGTTCGCCTTTGGACTAGGACGCGGGCGTGGAATCTCTGCAAAAGGCAGCTGTCCTTGCGCGAAATGGTTGGCCAACGGCGTAAAAGTGCCGTCTTCGCGACCAAACTTGATTGGTAGATTCGGCTTGAAATATCCCGCTTCAAACCATTCGCGCATCTCAGCGGTCTTGAACGGACCCTGTTCCAAGCCCTGCGGATCCAGATAAAACCACTCATCGGCGACTTCGACAGTGAGCGCACCGAGACCAAAAGTCGACTCGGACAGCGACGCCAGTGAAAAGTTGGGTTCCAGCTTCTGGTCAAACGGAGAGGCTTGGAAAAGCAATGGCGAATCCTCCACTGGTCGTGCCAATTCGGCCTCCAAAGGCATATCCCACGCCACTTCTTCGTCACTGTCGTCAAACTGGCCCGTTGCCGCCGCGGTTTCCAGCTTCTTGTCGAATGTGTCCATGTCCACTGCAGCGATTTCGTTCAGTTTCGCTCGCTCGTGGTCGCGCATCGCATCCATTTCGAGACGGAATTTCTCGGCAGCCGCCGACATACTCGACAAGTCCTGGAAATCAAGGTATCAATGAGACAACTGTTCCAGCAATGGAGAATTTACCCCATTTTGGGTGCACCGAAAACAACCTACCAGTTCCATTGACTCTCCCTGTCCCGTGCCCACGTCGTCCCAAATGTCACCACGGCGGTCGTTTTGGCGTGAGCTCGCTCCGCGCTCCCACGAATTCTCTTCTTCATTTCGCTGATGGTCACCACCACGCTTTGGCTTGTCCCATTTCGCTTCTTCGTCCCACTTGCCATTGGAACGCGAGCGTTCTGACGCAGTGTTTCCTTCATTAGTGTTGCCCTGGGTGCCTCCAGTGGTGGTGCGGCCACGGCCACGACCACGGTTGCGGTTCAATGCCCACTGCTTGTAGATCTCTTCATAGTCGAACGGCAGCTTGCCCACGGGTGGCAACGAGATCTCGGACGCCACGGCCGTCTCGACAAGATACTTTGGTGGCATCTCCGTGTCCACGTGGAGCGCCAGCAGCTCTTCCTTGCTGTATCGGACCACTGCGTAACGCACGATGGTTTTATCATTAGCTTCGCATTTCATGGGAAAGGACAAATCACACATCGTTAATGTACATACCTTTTCCCTTGCGTCGGTTCGCGTCGCTCTCGGCCGCCGATGGCGTGTTCGACACAAATCCATCCCCGTCCTTGGACCACTGCGGACGGTACGCCGGCGATCCGTCTGCCTCTGTGTGGCCGCGGCCTTTCACCGTAAACATGGTGCGCGGACGCAACGAAATGTTTGGCTCTCCACCGCTTCCTCCCGCGCCCGAGCTGCTGACCGCCGTCGCATTGCTGCTGTTTGTGCTGTTGGGCATGCTTCCACTGGAACCATCCGTGGCAGTGCTACTACTGTTACTAGTAGCAACGCCATCGCCGCCGGCGTCCTCTCCACTTGCTGCCGCTGCCGCCGCCGCTGCCGCCTTGCTGCTCTTCTTGCGCGACTTGTTGGTCTTGGTGACAAAATCGTCGTCCGCTGCCGCCTCTTCGCGCTTGAACATGGTACTACTACTTGTCGTCGTCTGCTTCGTTGCTTTGCTCCGTCCGTACGTCCGTCGCCTAGTGCCTGGGTCTCCCTGGTGCTTGCTTTGCTGTTGCGTTGCTTGGCTCTCCCCTGGGATTGCCGTTGCCGTCGAGATGTGGGGGAATGGAGGAAAAACCTCAAACCTCAAATTTTGTTCCACAACACGGGCCAATCGGACCGATTCACGCGGTTCAACAGATCGTAACCGCGTCGGCACACCTCGTTCTGGAAAAGATCCAACACTTCAACCCGTATGTTGATATTTTTGGCCATGAGGATTCGTCCCAATCTATTGATTTAGCGTCAGGTTGAAGGTCAGACGCGAAAGAACCTCGGGCCAAAGAACGACCGTCAAACAGGAGAATGGTTGAACGACTGTGACGAGAGCTGCCATTTGCTCATGGTCCAACAGGGTGCTTCAACCTTCTAGAGATCGAGAGAGCGCCTTAGTCTCTTGCGGTAACCGCAAGTAGGGAAGTTGAAGGCCATGGAGATGATGTGAACTTTCGGGCCATTTGGGGCCCTCAGCTGAACTGCCTGCGTCCGCAGCGCCACCTGTTTGCCGATTCGTCTTCACCTATGTCATTGTCTGATTTGTCCTAAAAAGCAAGTTGATTGTGTCACGGAGCCCCGATTTTGCGAAGTCCATGTTCTTAAAGCGGCATAAATCAGGACTCTTCAATACCGGTTTTTAAACCGGTACTCTCCTCGTTTTCCATGCGTGGACTCTGCGCATGGCGGCGGACCCACCTTGTTCCACTTCGTTTGCCATTCCCCCCTTAGCGTTGACTTCCAGTAGCTCACGTGACGTGACGCTGGACGGAGGTAGAGCAAGAAGACGAACAACACGCACACGCAGCAACCATGAGCGACCTGGAGATGGTGCCCGGCGCCAAGTGCTACGTGCCGGATGAAACTCATGTGTGGCTCGAAGCTGAAGTGCTCAAGGAAGAGCGCGCCGCCGACGGCAAGGGCCGACTGATCCACACCAAAGTCACACTGCCCGGCGGCGCATTTGAAGACCGCGTCGTGGACCTCACGGATAAAAAGACCAAGGCGCTGCTGGATGTGCACCAGCTTGAATCGCTTCCGTACCAAAACGACAGTCTCGGCGAGGAAGGCATTGAAGATATGATCACGTTGAACTATCTCCACGAGGCCGCGATCTTATTTAACGTCAAGGCGCGATTCCTGCAGAAGCTTCCGTACACGTACACGGGCGATATCTGTATCGCCGTGAACCCTTATCAATGGTTACCAGAGTTGTACGCAGAGGAAGAGCATCTCAAATACCTCAACTTCCCCAAGGAGGAGCTTCCACCGCACGTATATGCGACCTCCGTGGCGTCGTACGACAACATGCGTCGCTCGGAGCACAACCAGTCCATTCTCGTGAGTGGCGAGTCGGGCGCCGGCAAGACCGAGACCACCAAGATCCTGATGAACCACTTGGCGACCATCGCCGGCGGCATGAACAACACGACCATCAAGAAAATCATTGAAGCCAGTCCACTGTTGGAATCGTTTGGTAACGCCAAGACCGTTCGCAACGACAACAGTTCGCGCTTTGGCAAGTTCACGCTGCTGCAGTTTGACCCGCACGGCACGCTGGTCGGTGCCAAGTGTCGCACGTACTTATTGGAGAAGACGCGTGTGATCTCGCATGAGGCGCCCGAGCGCAACTACCACATTTTCTACCAGATCTTGGAGTCGGGCGACATTGCGAAAGACTGCTTGCTGGATGCCGACATGGTGTACAAGTACGCCGGTGATAGCAAGGCCCAAAAGATCGAAGGCACGTCGGATGCCAAGCATTTCCTCAAGACCCGCCAGGCGCTTAGTCTCATTGGACTGGACGACAACGCGCAGCTGCCTCTTTTTGAAGTGCTTGCTGGTATCCTGCATCTCGGAGAGCTCCAAGTCGCGTCTAACCCGAGCAACGACGAAGAATCGCTGATCCCAGAGGGCGATGCCGGCGCGCTGGCGGCCACCAAGATGCTGGGAGTGAGCTGGGACGCGATCCAGAAGGCGCTGTGTTCGCGCACGATGCGTGCAGTGAACGACGTGTACAGCGTGCCGCTCAAGAAAGAGCTGGCGATGGATTGTCGCGATGCGCTGGCCAAGGCGATCTACTCGAATGTGTTTGACTGGCTCGTGGCGGCGATCAACCGCTCGCTGTCGGATGAGAAAAACACGCACAACCACATTGGCGTGCTCGACATTTTCGGGTTTGAGCACTTTAAGCACAACTCGTTTGAGCAGTTTTGTATCAACTATGCGAACGAAAAGCTGCAGCAAAAGTTTACGCAGGACGTGTTCAAGACGGTGCAGATCGAGTACGAAGAAGAAGGCATCAAGTGGAACCACATTGAGTACGCCGATAACCAGGACGTGCTCACGGTGATCGAATCCAAGATGGGCATCATCTCGCTGCTCAACGAAGAGCTCATGCGGCCAAAGGGCAATGAAGAGTCGTTCATGTCCAAGGTCTCGTCGCTGCACAAGGACGATATGGCGCATGTGATCGAATTCCCACGCACGTCGCGTACCCAGTTTATGATCAAGCACTACGCGGCGCCCGTCACCTACGAGTCGGTCGGGTTCCTCGAGAAGCACAAAGACTCGCTGTTGCCCGACTTGTCGGAGCTCATGCGCGGCTCGTCCAAGCCATTTATCGCGGCGCTTTTCGAGCCAAAGCCAGAGCCAGCCGCGCCAGTCGCGGATGCCTCTGGTCCAGTGCGTGGTGGTGCGCGCAAGCGTGCCGGTGGCGGCGCTCTGACGCTGTCAACGGTCGGTACGCAGTTCAAGGAGAGTCTTGCAGAGCTCATGACAACGATCAACGCCACCAAGGTGCACTATGTGCGATGCATCAAGCCCAACCCGGCCAAGAGCCCCGTGCAGATGGACCAGAACATGGTCGTCGCGCAGTTGCGCTGCGCTGGTGTCATTGAAGCGATCCGTATCGCGCGTGCCGCGTACCCGAACCGGCTTCAGCACTCGGAGATTCTGGACAAATTCTGGCATTTCGTGCCCAGTGCCGGGACCACTCCGAGCCAGAAATGTGAGCTGCTCATGGAGAAGCTCAAGCTCACGACGCCCGAGCAGTACCAAATGGGTAAGTCGCGCGTCTACTTCCAGTTGGGCGTGCTGGAAGAACTCGAGGACCGCCGTAAGAAGTTCTTGGATGCCAAGGCGATTCGTCTGCAGGCTATTATGAAGTGCTTCACGGCTCGCATCCAGTACTTGCGCAAGCTCGAGGCCATCATCAAGCTCCAGGTAGGTTTTCCATGTGGATTCTTCTTTCGAGTTTACACGCCACTGACAAATGTGTTGTGTCTTGTATGTACTGTAGTCTGTTATTCGTTGTGTGACGGCGATGCGTCGCTTCAGCACATTCCGCAAGGGATTGATCAAGCTGCAGGCGCATTGGCGTGGCGTGCGTGGCCGTCGACTTGCTGTTGAGGTGAAGCGCGACCACCACGCTGTCATCATCCAGCGATACACGCGTGGTTATCTGCTGCGGTATGTTTTGTTTGTTCTGTTCTGCTCTGCGCTTAAATGTCCAAATGCTAATGGCTCTTCTTTCTCTCTCTCTCTCTCTCTCTCTCTCTCTCTTCGTGCAGAACACAGTACGTCAAGGTCCGCAAGATGGTCATTCGTGTGCAGGCTATGGTGCGCATGAAGATCCAACGGCCAAAGTATTTGACTGCGCTTCTGGATAAGAAGATGCAGGCCGACATGGCTTACCAGCTTCAGAAGCTTAAGGACCGTCTTCGTGAAGAACAAGAGCGCAATGCGCTTTTGCAGGAACAACGCGCCAGTGCGCCACGGCCCGAAGGAGCTGCTGCGGCGTCCAACGTTATCATGGCGGATGCCGGCGGAATGATCGAGATGCTTCAGGAAGAGAACGCCAAGCTGCGCAAGAAGAACGAGGACCTGAAGCAGTCGCTGGTCACGGTCAAGATCGACAATGAAAAATACAAGGGCGACAAGGAAATGTCGTCGGCCAGTTACACGGTCAAAGTGCGCCAGCTCAAGGAGACTCTGCTCGAAAAGGACAAGCGCATCCAGCAACTGGAGACGGAAAACAAGAAGCTGCAAGACCAGGTCAAGGATTTGACGTTGAACGGCGTGCCGGCAGCGACCAAGCCAAAGGAGAAGCGGGCGTTCTTCCGCACGCTTGGCGCAAAGAAGGAGAAGAAGCCCGACGATGTCATCATGGACTCGCTCACGGGTGAAGATGACGTGAACCGCGGCTCCAAGCACTCGGATGCGCGGACGTCGACGCTGCCAAAGCTGCCGACCATGAGCTTGGCCAAGGCCAAGTTCTGGGGCAACGGCACCAAGCAGACTGCCAAGACTAGCTCGGATGGAGAAGACAGCCACGACGAAGACAACCACAGCCACACGGGCACGATGACGTCGAGCCAGTCGGACTCGATGGTCACGCGCCAGACGATTGTCGGCTCGGTGGGCGTCGGCGTGACTGGCGCCATGTCGAGCCTCAAGGGCCGCATGAAGGGCATTTACGACGTGACGTCGCGCCGATCAAGCATTGGCAAGCCGGAGCGGTCCTCGGACGAAGGCTCGTCGTCGGCAGCATCTACGGCTGCCTCTGTAGCGAGTGCCAACGCCGGTGCCAGCGCCAGTGCTAGCACCACGACCACGACCACCGCCACCGCCCCGGCCAAGGCCGCCGCCAAGCAGCAGGCCGACCGTCCGATCCGTGAGTCGTTCAACCTTGATGCGTTGCCCGAAGTGTCGCTGCCGCCAGGATGGGAAGCCAAGGTCTCGCGGTCCACGGGCCGCGTGTACTACGTGAACCGCAAGCTGGGCAAGTCGCAGTTTGAGCGGCCGACGATCGCGTCGCTCAAAGCCCAGAAGATGGCGCGTCAGAAGACGGCGAACAGCCAGTAGACAACAGGCGCCGCTGAGAAAAGCCCAAGTGCCTGCGATTGTGTTGTATGCCCCCCCCCCTGTAGTTGCGTGACCAGTAGAAAGAAGACCAAGAAAGAAGAAGAAGAATATGATCCATACAGCAAAGCAAGTCGATGAGTTGAACCAAAAATGAGACCGCAATAAATAGTGACATGGTGGCACTGATATGAGGTATATACCTCGGAACAGCGACATGCCTATGTCACTCTGGCCAGCATAATCACCATCATTCCGTGTCGGACTTGGTTGCTGCACCACAAGCAAAGTCGTTGTGGCGCTCTCCGCACAATTGGAAATTAGACCTATATTTCAACAACATGGCGCTTCGCATGCTGTCGCTCCGCGCCCGCGCCACGCGCACAGCAGCGCGGCTGACTCTGCAGCGCTCGCTTGCTGCACGCTTCAGCTCCGATGCGTCGGCTGAGCGGCTACGCGTGTGCATCGTGGGCGCTGGCCCCGCGGGGTTTTACTCGGCCAAGTATCTGCTCAAAGAACACGACCAGGTCTACGTGGACATGCTCGAGGCCCTTCCCACGCCCTACGGTATGATCTAGTTTGTAAACGCACACTAGGCTTACTGGCTATAACTTACCATGTCGAATTGCTAGGTCTCGTGCGATCGGGTGTGGCTCCGGACCATCCCGAAGTCAAGAGCGTGATGAACGATTTCGAAAAAGTCGCCGAGGATCCGCGCTTTGATTTCTTGGGCAACGTGCGCGTGGGCCAGGACATCCAGATCGACGAGCTCAAGCAGCATTACCATGCGATTCTGCTCTCGTATGGCGCGTCGGGCGATCGCGCGCTGGGCGTTCCAGGCGAAGAGCTTCGTGGCGTGCACTCGGCCCGTGCGTTTGTGAACTGGTACAACGGCCACCCGGCGTTCCGTGATCTGGAGCCTGATCTCTCGGTGGAGACGGCGGTGATCTTTGGCCAGGGAAACGTCGCGATCGACTGCGCACGTGTGCTCACCAAGTCGGTCGAGGAGCTCAAGACCACCGACATTTCACAGCACGCGATTGATGCTCTCAGCAAGAGGTACTGTACAGCTATTTACACAACCGTAACATGGCGTTTATGGGCTAATAATGTGTGTGTTTGTATGATCTGGTTAGCAACATCAAAAAGGTGTACGTGGTGGGCCGTCGTGGCAGTGCGCAGGCGGCGTTCACGATGAAAGAAGTGCGTGAAATCACGAAACTGGACGGCGTCGGCTGTGTGGTGGACCCTCAAAACTTGGAGGACGGGCTCAACGCTGCGTCCACGCACGAGATCAACGAACAGCGAGCCAAGAAGCGCATGCATGAGCTGCTGAGCAAGACCGCGAAGGACGTGGACGCCGCCAGCGCAGCCCCACGCCAGATCCAACTCCAGTTTTTGCGATCGCCCGTGGCTTTCCAGAGTGATCCGTCCCGTCCCGACCATGTCGGCAGCGTGCGTGTGGAGAAGATGCGTCTAGAGGGCGAGGTAAACCGTCAAGTCGCTGTGGGCACGGGCGAGATCGATGAGATCCCGTGCGGCTTGGCACTGCGCAGTATCGGCTACAAGTCGGAGCCAATTGACGCGGCGCTGCCGTTCAACACGTTGCGTCACGTCGTCGCCAACGAGAGCGGTCGCGTTGTGACGCTGGAGGGCGAGCGCGTGGCGGGCTTGTACTGTGCAGGATGGCTCAAGCGCGGGCCGTCGGGCATCATTGGCTCTAACATTGTCGATGCGAAGGAGACCGTGGCGTGTATCGCAGAGGACGCCGCCAAGCATGAGGTGCTCACGCCAATTGAAACCACGGAGGGACTCGCGGCTGTGCGTCGCATTGTGCTGGCACGCCAGCCGACGAAGCAGTTGGTCACGTGGCAGGATGTGGAGCGACTCCACGCCGAGGAAGAGAAGCGTGGCGCAGTGGCCAGCAAGCCACGTGAAAAGTTTACGTGTGTGAGCGAGATGCTCGCGGCGCTCAAATAATCCAATTTAGAACGAACTCAACAATACAATGGTTTTGGGAGAATGGTGAGCTGGTGCATGTCAAATTCAATGATTGACAGGTTGCGCGTCAGGCCATAGTTGTGTTCTCTGAACTGTTGTGTGGTGTGCTGGGCTTTCTCGTTGTGGTGGTGGCGGTGGCGGTGGCGGCCCGCGTGGAGTCGATTCGAGTCAAGTCGAGTGTCTTCTCACTCTGGCTTTTGCCTTCCAATCTCCACCAGCCCCACAAGCCCCCACCAACCCTACCAGCCCCACCAGCCCCACCAACTCCACCAGCCGACCCTTTCCACAACAGCAGAATGGTCGCCACTCTCAGCAAGATCTCCGCCGTGTGCGCTGCTGTCGTCGCCGTCTCGGCGTGTGCCGTTGCCGTCACGGACGCGT
>JAADWC010000060.1:0-32806 GCA_023336095.1 Pythium pectinolyticum | reverse complement strand
TCACCCAACAAGTTTTCTAGATTGTTCTGACTAGATCTTTGTATAGATGACTGCCTCTTTGTATACTTGCCTGGGCTGATGATGCTCTTCAGCTCGTGCACAATCAACCTCTAACCGACGGAGTGACGCGACTCCGTCACAGCGACGCCAACATTGTTACTTGGGATCCAGAACAGACCCGACCCAGCATCTTATCGGGGGGGATACTAAAACGATCGTGGGCCAACTTGGCGTGGCCGGCGACCAGAGCACTGAGGCAGTATAGTGAAACACTCGTCGCGTGGTTTCTGCTGCCACGGGCATTTCGTAGCCAGCTCAGACCGACGTTTTTCAAAGCGGAAATAGATGCAGCGCCTTTCAGACGAAGACAATCATCGAGAATAAAAGAAACCATAGAGATCCTTCGTGAGTCAGCATCAGTCCAATCTCAAGACGGCGGTATGTACCAGCACGCACGTCGGTCTATCTGCTGCATGTTTGATAGAAGTACCACACCTCTTTATCGCCGCCGTGCTCGGGATTGGGCATTTACTGCGCTGGGCATAGACCTAGTCACCTATCTGTGGTAGCCGTCTCTTGGTGTTTCTAAAACTCCCAACCAACGCACTCACCAGAAATGGTCTGCTAGGCTAGCAGTGCTAGCCCACGCTATCTTTCGCTGCCCAATTGTGGTCTAAAAACAGCTAATCGACGTCTAATCCTCATCTATCCATGAACAAGTGATTTACCAACCAACATGCATCTCGTGCTGCCACTGTGCCATCGTGTGTGTGAGCGAGTGTAGACTGAGCCGACACGCTCCACGTCGTTCGAGGTGGGTGAGTTGTAGCCTCCATTTGGAGATACCACGCACTCTATCCTCGTCCTACATGCCCACTCTTGGTTGAAGTTGCAAATCAGAAATATTTGCAAAACTAGGCATGGATACTCATCAAGTTTCGGCGATAGCCGGTCCGGATTGATTTGTAACAATCATTTGTCACAAATCATGTGTATTGACTGCTGCTGACTGGGATCTTCTCGTTTTTCACCAGCGTGAAAACGAAGACAAGCATGGAGCTCTCGCCGCTAGTGATGCGCTCAGTGCTGCGCGCCGCCGCTGCCACGCAGACTGGGGATGACGGCAGTCTCACTGGTAATGGTAATGACAGAGGCCTCGGTTCCACCGCCATCACACCGGCGCCGCAACCTTCCGGCTCGGACGTGCTGCAGACCAGCGCGACGCTCTACTTCCCCATGCTGCTGGTCGCATGGCTGGCGTTTGAGCTGCTGCGCCGCCACGCTACCCACATCTTTGAGCGCGTCGACCATTTCTTTGAACTTCCACTTCAACTGCGCGGCGTCGGCGCGTGGATCCCCATGCTTTTCTCCGTTCAAGACCGCGACATTGTGCATCGCTGTGGATTGGACGCCTGGGTGTTTCTGCGCTTTGTGAGACTCAGTCAGAAGATTGCTGGTCTCGCTGTGCTCTGTTCGCTTGTGCTATTCCCTTTGTACGCGTCGGGCGCGTCACTGGATCTGCCCATGGACGACGACGACGGCGTGCCCGCGCCACAGCGAAACATGGAGTCGTTTGACCGGCTCTCGATCGCCAACGTGGACGCCGCTGGCCGCTGGCGGCTGTGGTTTTCCGTCGCGACAGCGTACGCCGTGAGTCTGCTGGTCATGGTGCTGGTGAACAAGGAGTACGCGGCGTACATGCACGCACGCCACGACATGATGGCGCATCCGGACGCCCAGCAGTACAGCGTCGTAGTCACGGATCTGCCGCGTCGTCTGCGCCAGCCGCAGCAGCTACTAAACTACATGGAGTACTTGTTCCCCGGTGCGATCTACAGTGTGTACGTTGGTGTCGAGTGCGGGACACTGGAGAAACTTCTGGAGGAACGCCACAAGGTGCAACTGCGGCTGGATAGCATGGTAGCGCAGCTCCACGTGGATGAGACGTCTCCTAGTTCAACTGTGACGCGACCGCAGATCACGATCGATCGTCGGTGGTTGTGCGGCAGCGGCACGCGTGTAGACGCCATTGAACACTATGGCCAGCAACTGGAGACCATCGACAAGGCCATCCAGACGGAGCGAGCGGCGATCAAAGACCGACAGAACCAAGTGCTCGGAGGTGCCACGTACGGCGCCATTAACGCCGCCACTGCCGTGGTGGGGACGCTGCGTGGTATCAGTGCCGCTAATGAACAAGACGACGCTGCCGACAGTAGCCGCTCGCTCACCACACAAGGATCGACAGCTCTCCGTGGCGAAAGCGCACGTCTCTTGAGTGGTGCTGCCAAGACAAACGCACCAAAGCGCCGTCGTCCGCTGTTCCAACGGCTCCACGACTTTGCGCGGCTCGCGATCGAAAGCGTCGTGGGAAAGCCACTCGGAACGCAGCCGGCGATCATGCGCAGCGCTGCGTTCATTGGCTTTCGCTCGCTCAAGGCCGCACACGCCGCACAGCAACTGCTGCAAACAGAGAACCCCGTGAAATTGCGCATCCACGCGGCGCCGCATCTCCACGACATCAAGTGGGAAAACTTTGGGCTGCCCGACCGGCTCAAGAGCACGTGGCGCTTGCTGGCGGCGTGTCTCACGTTTCTCATTGTGTGCTTTTGGACGATCCCCACGGCGTTTGTCACGTCGCTCGCCAACGTCCAGAAGCTCCGCGTGACGTACCCGTTCTGGAACACGCTCATCACGGACCACGCGTGGGTGCAAAAGTCACTGGAACAAGTCGCGCCGCTGCTGTTGTCGGTGATGAATGCACTGGCCAAAGTGATTTTCAAATTGCTCGCCGAGCGCGAAGGCCACTTGTCGAACGCCGAGATTGACGCCAGCACGTTCAACAAGCTGTGCTATTTCCAAGTGTTTCAAATGTTTTTCGTGTCGGCGGTCACGGGATCCATCATCGCGCAGCTCTTTGCACTTGTGGACCAGCCGTCGCGGGTGCTGTACTTTCTCGGCAGCTCGATCGCCAGCCAGTCGATGCTGTTTATCACGTTTATCATCGTACAGATCTGTGTGTCGCTGCCACTTTTGTGGCTGCGTGTCGTGCCCGTGCTCAAAGACAAACTGCACAAGCTACTGGCGCCCACGTTTGCGCAACTGCCGGAACGCCAGCCGTGGCTCGGACTCGTGCCGTTGAATTTTGAGCCGGACATTGATCCGGCCATGGCGCTGGCGCAGCAGTTTCTGATCTTTTTGCTGGTGCTCGTGTTCGCGCCCATCGCGCCCATCGTCGCGTACGTGGCGCTGCTGTTCTTTCTGTGTGCGGAAGTGGTCTACCGACGCCACTACTTCTTTGTGAACGACGCCAAGTGGGCGCGCATCCAGTCCACGGGCGCGTTCTGGCCGCCGCTGTTTACGTTCATCGTCGGTGCGCTGTACATTGCGCAGTTTGCGCTCATTGGTCTGCTCTCGCTCAAGTCGGCCAGCATCATGCAGCTGCTCGCCGCTGGGCTCATGCCGTTTGCCACGTTCATCTTCCACTGGTACGTGACCACGCTGTGCGGCTACCCGCATGCCGCCATGCACTTGCCGCTGGACCGCTGCTGTGATCTGGACGAAGAGCGCAAGGACCAGCCCGTAGAGTTTCTGGAAGGTGTCTACCAGCAGCCGGCGATGGCCAAGTCGCTCACGCTGCCGTCGGCGGCCGCCAGCGCCACGGCCAAGTCGGCCACGGCGTGAATCTTGTACAGTAGTAGCTCTCATACAGTCTGGTAGGCGAAGTTTTCTAAAAACTGATAATGCATGTGGGCAAATGTGTGACGTGTGAGATCTGTGATGTGCGTCACACAGCAAAAGCGATCTGAGACTGGGCGTGAAGTCAATTGTACAACAGTACCTTTCACTTCCCGAAGTCGCCAGTACGACGCATCATCACAATGGACGCCGTGGCCAAGTTTGTGTTTGCCAGCGGCGGCGTCGTGAGCGTCGCCGAACTGAATGCGTTCTTCAGTGAGCAGCCGCTCGTGGAGAGCGCGTTCTACGCCGCCGCGTCGCCTGTGCGCCAGCTGAAGAAGATTGTGCGCCACTTTGGCTCGCCGTACGGTCTCTCGTGGAGTGACTCAGATTCTATGATCACGCACACACTCACAGAGCGACAACAGCAGTGGACAGAGTCGGTCGAGTTGTGGATCCCGCGCTGTCTCGACGCTCTGGAGACGCTGCTGCGTGGCGCGGCTGGCAAGCGACTGAAATCCGGCGAGTTTGCGCGACTCCACAGTCAGTTGAGCGCGGAAGTGGCGTTTATGCGACGCCGCAGTGGTGGTAATGTGCTTCGGTTTGTGGCCGAGTACGATCCAGAATGCCAGCGATTTGGCACGAGCGACACGGAGCTGTGGCTGGTGGAGGAGCACCACACGCATCAGTCGCACGGAGAGGAGACCCCTCTTGGGACCCAAGTCTCTAGCTCTCCACAGTTCAGCTCTGTCCATGATAACGAAGAGGAGCAGAAAGAAGAGGAAGGACAGCAAGACGACTGTGTTACCCCAACACTAGCAGTTGTGCCAGATCTCCCAGATCTCCCAGCTCTGCCAGCTCCAGCAGCTCCACGCGAGTCGATCTCGTCGCCCATCGGACCACGTGCTGCCGTGGCCACGCGGCCATCACGAGTGTTGTCGTGGGACGACTGCACCTTCGCGCTGCCTTACCAGAGCTCCTCATCGTCAACTACTACTTGTAGTCTCACCATTGTGAGCCCAGCGACACCAGAAGCTACAAGCGTAGCTGCAGCGGATCCCGTGGCATTGATCGTGCAGATCGGCACCGGCGCACCATCGTTGCCGCCCCCAACACGGCACTCGGCACTGCAGGCGCTGCGTGTGGTCGCGTGTGTTTTCATCCACCAGCAAGTCGTGCGCTCTCCGTTTGCGATGTCGGCCTCGGAGCTGCTCGCCCACGTCTGTCGCCTTGTGATCCAGCGACAGACCATGAGGATCAATCCGACAACGACGACGACCACCACAGCACGCAGACTTCCACCGTCGCCCTCTGCTGTTCTAGTAGTATCGTCGTTGGTACTGCCACTACGACCCGCGTCGCCACCACAGCCGTCGTCTCTCCTTCCGCCACTCGTGCTCATGACACCAAGTTTGTTGGAAGGTCCGGCTCAGTGTGCGAAGCCCCACCCTGCGGCTCAAGGCGTCGGGCGGTTCCTCGTGCCGAACGCGTCCACTGGAATTGAGTGGCGAGTGGCGGCGTAGAGAAGCAGAGGAACGAACACCAGTGAGGCAACAAGAGAGGAGGAGGAGCAATGAGAGAGGAGACGAGGAGAGAGAGAAGAGAAATGCTAAACTTGTACACGTCATTATCATCGTCATTAAATAAGTCACTTGGTCGTCTCGCAGTGTAGAGTACATTAGTTTTGGAGCAGTCTTGTATTCTGCAACACGTTACGGAGCCCACGCCACTCGACACAACCAGACGATCATCTGCTGACGCCCATACAGTAGAAGTCGTAGCAGCGATCGAGACTCGGACTTGATTCACAACGACGACGACGCCGACAGGTACGATCGACCGCCAGAGTCAGAGTCTGAGCCTGTGAGCCACAACGTGGGCCTGGGTCTCTCAAGCAGGAGCATTTATCTCCAGCGGCCAGCGTCAGGCGCACGCGTTGGCTCACGACGGGCATCGCTCGACTCGCGGTCGCGGTCACCAACAGGACCACGACGCAGACCACCCTCAGGACGGTCTCCACCAAACGCACGACGGAGTCCACCTTCTGGACGGTCGCCACCTTCACGGTCGCCACCGAACGCACGACGCAGACCACCCTCTGGACGATCTCCGCCATCACGGTCACCGCCAAAGCCACGGCGGAGTCCGCCTTCACGACGCTCTCCTCCGTCACGGTCACCACCGAATCCACGGCGAAGGCCACCCTCGGCACGCTCTCCTCCGTCACGGTCTCCGCCAAACGCACGACGGAGTCCACCTTCTGGACGGTCGCCACCTTCGCGGTCGCCACCGAAAGCACGGCGGAGTCCACCTTCTGGACGGTCTCCACCTTCACGGTCTCCGCCAAAGGCACGACGCAGACCACCCTCCGGACGGTCGCTGCCTCCTTCCGAGCGGAAGCGCGAGCTGAAGCGGTCGCCACCCTCGGCACTGCGCGCTGGCGGACCCGAACGGTCCCAACGGCCAGACTCCGGCGCGGTCGAGCGAGGCGCCGAGCCACGCACGCCAACACTCGTCCACTCGCCCTCAGCCTCAGCGTCGCTGCGACGCGATGGCGGACGGTACGAGTCACGACCAGAGTCACGGCCAGAGTCGCGACCGGCACCAAAGCCACCAAAGCGGCTGGACGGCGCAGCATCACGCGACGAGTCCTTGGCACGACGGTCTTCGGCCTCACGGGCCTCAGCGGCAGCCTGCGCCTGCTCCTCTTCCTCAGCACGACGGCGCTCCTCCTCTTCCTCTTCCTGGCGGCGCAGCTCGGCGTCAATCTCGGCCTGGCGCTCACGTTCACGCTCCTCCTCTTCTTCGCGACGCAGACGCTCCTCCTCTTCACGCTCCTCGCGGATGCGCTCCTGCTCGTCCTCGTAGCGGGCCTTGGCGTGGGCCACACGGCGCTCAAGTCGCTCGAGCGTCGCCTTCTTCTTGTGCTCCTCAGCCTCCTTCTTGTACAGCTCCTTACGGCGCACCACGTGGGCATCGATGAAACCCGTGGCCACAGGAAGCGCGGCAGCGAGACGCGTCTTCTCCTTGATCGCAAACTCGTGCTGCTCCTTGGCGGCCTGGATCTTCTCCTGCTTGTCGGCCTCGTACGCCTTCTTGGCGGTCTCCTTCTCCTCCGCGACCAGCTTCTGGATGATCGGCTGCTCGGCCTCACGAGTGGCACGCATGATGTAGTCCAGACGACGCGCCGAGTCACGCAGCTTGCGCTGCGCATCCTCCTTGGCCTTCTGCGCCTTCTCCTTGGCCTCGTTCATCAACGCCTCACGATCAATGTTCTGCAGATCCAGTCCCTCCAGATCCGTGCGGCCCAGCTTGTCCAGCATCTGCTTGGTCTCCTTGAGCGCGATCTCGTCCTTGATCTTCTGCTTCTTCTCGGCCTCACGGCGCTTGGCCTCGGCCTCGAGTCGCTCACGCTCCATTTGCTGGCGCATCGCCTCGTACTCGGCACGCTTCTTCTCGATCGACTTGATCTTCTCCTGCTGGAGACGCTCGAGCTCTTCCTTCTTGCGCTCAATGATCTCGCGACGCTCCAGCATCTGCGAGCGCGACGAATCGAGCGACGCGCGCGTCTTCTCAAACAGCGACTTGCGCACGGCGACATCCTTCTCGGCGATCGCCGTGTGGTTGACCTTGTGGAGCACACGCGTGAGACGCTCGCCCAGGAGCGTGAGCTGAGCTGGGTTGGCCTCCAGCTCAACGGCCTCGCTGAAGCGGATGCACTGCTGCACGTGGTCGATGCGGATCTTGGTGCGCAGCGCCGTGGCGGCGGCAGCGGCCGTGGACGACTCGACGCCAGCCGAGACACCGACACTGCCGTGCTTCTGGTAGAGCGACGTGAGGCTCGGCGCGCTGGCCGTGGCGACCGTGCTGAGCGAGCGCGAGCGCACAATGAGCTGCTCGATCTCCTGGTAGCTCACGTTGAGTCCCACGAGCAGCGACTTGAGGTGCGCGATGGTCACGCTCGAGTACACGCGCGTGAGCTGGAACAGCACACGGCGCACGACAAGGCGCTCCACGGCGTCCGCGTACGTGGCCTGCGACGCTGGCAGCGCACGAAGCGTCGCCAAGAACGGCGTAATGGTCTCCACGATCGCCAGCGGATCAATCTCCTGGCGCTCCACGTGCGAGAACAGCGACGCAATGTCGCTCTCGGCCTTGCTCAGCACGCCCGAGATCTCAATCTCGTCGAGCAGCTGCGCACGCGTAGGCGTGGCGGCGTAGCCCAGCAGCGCCGCCATGCGCGTGTTCTTTTCACGCGACGCCGACGAGCCAGCAGCACCAGCCGCCGACGAGGCATCGTCCGAGGCAGTGGTGGTCTCTTCAAAGTCCACAAGCGGCACCGACAGCGCCGCGAGCACGACGCGCGTGGCCAGCGCCTTCTGCTCGTCCGCCGCCACGAGCGTGGGCAGGGTCTTGAGCGCGGCGCCGCCGTCCATGCCGTTGAGACCAGCGGTGCGGAGACCGTAGTACTTGTACAGCGCGTAGGCGTGGAACAAATAGTTCTTGGACACCAAGAAGATCTGCGCGAGCTTCTCGTAGTACGTGACCATGAGATCGAGACGCGGCACCTGGTCCACCAAGTTCATAATGTTGTTGATGTCGTCGATCGTGCGGAACGCCTCCGAGAACAGTTCCAATTGCGACGCGACCTGCAGCTGGCGGTAGCGCACTTCCAGGAGCTTCTCGACGCTCTCGAGCGAGAAGCCATCCCACGCACGCATCTGGCGCGCCGACTGGCTCGTGGGCGTGGCCACGTGCTTCTGGAGTCCGCCCAAGTGGTTGCGCAGGATCTCACACAGACGACGGAACTCGATCTTGCGCTCGTACTCGACGCAAAACTCAAACGCCTGGAGCGCCACGTTCTTATACAGGGTCTCGAGCTTCGAATTGTTCTTGAGGATGTCGAGCACCGTGCGGTACGTCTCCCACGTGAAGCGCAGCCATGGCACGACCACTTCACGGTCCGTGCGGTCGCTCGAGCTGTCAAACGACGTGGTCGAAAGCATCACGGCCTCAGGGGTCTGCGCGGCTTCAAGATCCACGGACGCGGCGGCCTGGATGATCATCTCATTGGATTCCTTCTTGGCGAGCGCGAGCTTGGCGCCCGTCTGCGTGACAAAGTGGCGGATCACCGTCTCAAGCGACGCCGGGTTGTGCTGGATGCTCAAGTTGCGGTACTGGTGGAGACCGTCCTTGGCGATGCGTCCGAGCTGCAGCTCCATACAAATGTCCAAGTACAGAACCATGAGCTCCTCGTGCATGGGCTGCCACGTGCGGTGCTTCTTGGCGACCAACGCATCGTGGAGGATCTCGAGCGCCGCCTTCTTGGTGCGCTTGAGCACGGCGTCGTCCACATTCGGGATGTGGAGGAGCTCCTTGGCGCGCTTGAGCGCATTCTCGGGCTTTTGGAAAAAGTGCGACATCGCGGCTTCTCAATGTGGGTGCTGTGTGACGTGGATGCCTGCAGACCGGAGCCAAAAGTGAGCGGATCTCTTGTTTCCCCAGCAAGCACACTTCCAGGAGGGCCACCAATTTGTGGGATATGGTACTGTTGAATACTTCAATAGAAGCACGCACTCGACTCAGAAAAGTGGTGGTTTTTGAGTCAAAAACCACCACTTTTCTGAGTCGGGTGACTTTGTCAAAAATTTTGACAAAGTCACCCTGATCTGATATATTGTGTTCGTATCACCTTATTTTGCAATATTCGGTCAAATGGGTACACAACTTCAGCTAAAGACTGAAGATTCTCAGAATTGTTGCCTGAAAATAGCGCATTTGAGTCAGAAGGGTGACAAAGACTGGGAGAAGGAGAGGAGAAGAAGAACGAAGGAGAGCAACATTCGCAATCCCATGAATCCTGCTATTGCCTCCGAGGACCAAAGTCGCACCTCTCAACTAAGAACACCAAGTGACCTGTCATGAAGACGACGACACCCAGGCGGTCCTCCTCCATCCGTGGACGGCGGCGTTCCGTGGTGGCGTCTACGGCTGTGCTAGGCCACCACCACACCATCGGACAGCCACGACACGCTACGCTACGCGTCTTGTGGTCGAATCTCAAGCGTCTGACTGCTGAATCCGGGCTTTGGGCGAATGCAGGAGGTCGCTTTAGCGACTTGACCGACGCGCAGACGTGGATGGCGCAGTCGCCGCGAATGAAACCACGCAACTCCATCACATCTCAGGCCACGCCAACACAGCGACCAATCAAGTTCCTCTTGCTACCACCTCCAGCCCAAACGGCGCAACTAGCCGGTCAAGTGAGCAGCTACGCTGACAAACTGGTGTCTTGGACGCTGGCGCCGCTGTTTCGTGGCTGCGTGGAGCTGGAAAAACTCCAAGAAATCCAATTAGGCGCGTGCTTTAGTCGCGTGGTGATCCAGTTCATGCTGCAAATCTTCATTTTCATGTCGGAAGTGCCGACCAAGTGGCGAGCGCGACGCTGTGGGGCGGAGCTAAACTAACTCTTACACCCAACAAATACACAACAGTAATATGGAAAAAGTTGATTCTTCACCAATCCTAATGGTCTCGCCACGATTCCCACTCGACGTTGAGACTCTGCAGCGGCACGAGCTCGCGCAGAACGCTATACACAACGCGACCGCCATAGTCAGCACATATTACAAACACTAACACAAGCAATTGAGAGAGTTTGGTACGTACGGATGCCAGACCATCTCGTTGGCCTGCTCGGCCTTTTGCTCTTTGTCTCGTCGCGCGTCCAGATTCTTGGCCAGCGACTGGAGTCCAGAACCTGAGCGGCCAGTGATATCCGCTTCCAGGCTCTTGGCGTGGGAAGCGCTTTCCAGCAATGCGATTTGGTGCAGACGTGCGATCTCGGCTTCACGTGCGCGCTGCTCTTCCTCTTGGCGGCGGCGACGCTCTGCGCTCGCGTACGCCTCGCGTGACCACTGCAGATTCGTAGTAGGTACAAGTGGTGTTTAGTATCACACGTAGTCGTAATGATATGTTTGATAGGCATAACAACCACAACGCACCTCGCTGGGGTAGGCGTCTCGGTGGTCGGACAGATCCGTGAGACCAATGTCGATCATGTCGCATTGCTAAAGACGTAAAAACAAATCCACAATTCATCAGAACATGTATGTTTGTTCCATCCAGATCAAATTTGTTGGTCTCACCTCGAGTCGCAGATCGTTCTTAGTCGCAGCTTCTCGCTACAGAACAAGATAAAATGAAAGCAATTATTTCGATTAGAAAACGTGGACGATCATCAACGATGTGGAGTGTAACCATGTACCTCCGCATGGACCATCAACTTGATGGCGGCACGCAGTTCTTCCTTCATCGCTGGGATCTGTTCAATGTATTTCTACAGAAAACAATAAAAAAAAGAAACAAATAGTCAGATGAATTTACATGACTGGCTCACCATCAACTGCACCAGCACAGAAACGGACATTGCGGATCTTGACCAATCGCAGCGCCTTCTCCACACGGTCCTTGAGCATTGACGGCGTCGTCGCGTAGTCGTTCAGCACGTCCTCGGGCGTATCGTAGCGCTGCACGCCCTGTGTGAGCATAAACTGGTGGTCGCGGCGGATACTCTGCTCCAAGAACTGGATCGCCGCCTTGTGGTGGTCGATCTTCTTGAGCACATCCAGTACTGGGTTGGCGGCATGGGCGTTGAGCTTGGGCAGTGCTGGTGGTGGCGCGTGGTGCAGTTCGTTCTCAATATCCTCGATAGAATCGCCATTGGATTTCACACCACTGCCACCATTGCCATGCGACGCCACCGCTGACGACGACTGCTGCAGCGCCGCACTTTCCCGCTGTGCTTCTAGTAGAAAGCCCGGCAGATCTTCCCCCGTGCTGTGCCACATCTTGAGGATCTCCGCATCTGGAAAAATCTGAGTGTAACAAGTGTAGCCATGAACAGATGAGTTGGCGCCAACAAAAACTCAAGAATGTACCCCTTTTGCGGTACAACGTACCGCTTTTTCGTGCCACAATTCCAACAATCGCACCACACTTTGGCGATCCATTGGCGAATTGCTGACCAATGAGACGGCTTCCACAAGGTGGGTTTGGAAAAAACCTACGATTCGAGGTGTTTTCAAAGCTCGCTCTGCAGTCGCGTATTCCGGGTCGAATAAGGTTTTTTGCAGAACATGGTTGGCCACGTAGAGATACGCGATGCGCTCGGCCTGGAAGTCGCTCTTGCGCAGCGCGTCGATCCACTCGTCCACCATGTCGCGCGCGAGTGCGCAGTCGGCGTCATCTTCGTCCAGCGCCTTCAGCAGCTCGTCGCTCACGGCTTCTACGCGCTCCTGCGTGTCGTCCAACTCGCTCAGCTCCTGCGCAAACTCGTCCATTTTTCCGATATGATGGGTTTGGGAAAAAATTGTGGACCTGTGTTTCTTTCAGAACATCGAGGAAACACAGAAAAACCTCAATCTTCGATAAAACCCCGATTCAGTGACAACTCATGTCACTCTGCAACCGATCCTTCAACGCGGAAAGGGTCCAACCTGGAGTGCACGCTTCGCATCAACTGCCGCACCGAGGCTGGCCGGTTGCTGGTGGAAGCTACGGCAGTCGCGAATCCACCTCGTACTAGTAATCGCCATGAGCTCTCCACGTGAAGAGGCACGCAATGCCAGTATCAACCCTAGCGCCACGCTCAAGACCTCGGTGAGCATCTATCTGCCCGTGCTGGGCATCGGTTTGGTCTTGTTTGAGTGCGTGCGGCGCCGCTTCCGTCGCGCTTACGACAGCCGTGGCGTGGGCGGGAATTCGTTCTGGACCTACTCGGCGCAGTCGCAGAGCGAGCGGCTCTTTGGCTGGATCCCCACAGTGTTCCGCGCCACGGAAGACGAGATCCTCGAACGCTGCGGACTGGACACGCTCTGCTATTTACGGTTTCTGCGCATGGGCCAGCGCGTGGCGCTGCTCGCCGTCGTGCTCTCGATTGCGCTGTTCCCATTGTACGCGACTGCGACGCCGCCACCCACGACGCGCACGCGTGTGGATCCACTAGAGCGCATCACCATGTCCAACCTGGCGACCGGCGACTGGCGACTGTGGGCGTCGCTGGCCGCCAACTATATCATGACGACATTTACGATGCTGCAGCTGCTGAAGGAGTACCAGAACTACGTCAAGCGCCGCCACCAGCTCCTCTCACAGACGGAGGCGGCCGTGTACACCGTGCTGATCAACGACCTGCCGCTCAAGCTGCGCACTCGGCAGACACTGGAGCAGTACATGCGCAAAGTGTTTCCCGATTCGATCCGCAGCGTGTACGTGGCCGTGGAGTGCGCACGGCTGGAGGAGCTCGTGGAGGAGCGAGAAGCTACGCGCAATGCGCTGGAACACGCACTCGCGATGGCAGAAAAGAAGAATGGCACGCGACCAAAGCATCGCGAAGGTGGCTCGTGGCGTGGCGAGATGCTCTGCCAGCGTGGCAGCCGTGGAGAGCTCGTGGATTCAATCGACTTTTACCAGGAACGGCTCGCCAAGTTGAACGAGATGGTCTCACGGGAGATCCGCAGCATTGATGACGCGCAGCGGCAACTCGCCAATCAAGTGGAAAAGCAAGAACACGGCGAAGTGCGACCGCCACCGACCATGACACCGGAGGAGGAGCAGCAACTGGCTGCGCGTGCGGAGGCCGGTGCACAGCGAGAAGCCCACGTCTCTCCGTCCAGCAACATTAGCAGCAGTTCTTCTCATGTCGCTATCAACATGGGCAGCCACACCCACAGTGGGTCTGGCTCTGCAACATCGTCGACCGCACGTGTGAACCCCACCCAGCAGCAGCACCAGCAGCAGCAGCAGCAGCACCAGAACCACACTCTGTTTGATCTCGACCACGACGAAGAGCTAGAAGAAGAAGAAAAAGAAGACGAAGCGGCGAGCGTCGCGGGCAGCGGCAAAGAGCAGGAGCTCACGGCCCGTGAAAAGTCGCGTCGACTGCATCCGATCCGCGTGATGCGGCGTGCGGCGTTCATCTCGTTCACGTCGCTCATGTCGACCCAAGTGGCGCAGCAGACGCTGCAGAGCAGCAACCCCGTGGCGATGGCGACCACGCCGGCGCCGCATCTCGAAGACGTCAACTGGTCGAATGTCGGCCACCAGTACCGCACGCGTGCCATGGGACGGCTCGTGGCGGCAGCACTCACAGCGACGATCGTGATCTTTTGGACCGTGCCCACGGCGTTTGTCACGTCGCTTTCCACGGTCGAGTCGCTGCGGCGTCAGCTGCCGTTTCTCAACAAGGTGTTTGACCAGCACCCGTGGCTGGAAGAGATCTTTAAACAGATCGCACCACTGGCTCTCGTGGGGCTCAATGCGCTCGCGCCGCTGATCTTTGGACTGTTGTCGTCGCGTGAAGGGTACGCGTCAAACTCTGAAGTGCGTGCCGCTGTGTTTACCAAACTCGCGTATTTCCAACTGATCCAGATCTTTTTCGTGACGGTCGTCGTGGGTACCGTACTCGACAGTCTAAAGGAGATTGTGGACCAGCCAAAGACGCTCATTTCCATGCTAGGACGCAGTATGCCGCAGCAGTCGACGTTCTTCATGTCGTACGTGATCGTGCGCACGGGACTGAGCTTGACGTTGGAGCTACTGCGCGTCGTGCCGCTTTTATTAGCGGTTTTGTTCAAGTGTCTAGCGCCGCAGCTCACGCGGCGTGAGCGCAATGCCAACTGGTACGGACTGTGTGCGATCTCCAACACGGACCCGTTCGATCCGACAGCTCAGCTCGCCGACGCGTTTCTGGTCATGCTGGTCACGCTCACGTTTTCGTCCATCGCGCCGCTGGTGTGTTACTTTACGGGCGTGTTCTTCTGTCTCGCAGAGCTCATTTACCGCCGCCAAGTGCTGTTTGTGTACCGCGCGTCCACCCATTCCATGGGCGCGTACTGGCCGCGGCTGTACGGGTTTCTGATCGTGGCGCTCGTGGTCGCACAGCTCACACTACTCGGACTGTTGTCGCTCAAGAAGGCGCCCGTGCCGTCGCTGTTTGCGTTTGCACTGGTCGTGCTCATTCTGCTGTTCCACCATTACATGAGTGAGCTCTACCCACGCGTCGCCAAGCACCTGCCGCTCACCGAGTGTGTCCATTTGGACGAAGAGCGCACGACGCAGGGCGATCCGCAGACCACATTTGCATTTGTGGATAATGTGTATCGCCAACCGGCGATGGGCCAGAGCAACGCGCTGCGTGTGGATTACCAAATGCTGGAACAGGACTTTGCGGACCACCACGAGCGGCTCGTGTCGTCACCGGAGATGAACCCAGAGGACCAGCGGCTCTTTGCTAAGTGAGATGATACACGTAAGAATTCATTCTGTATATACAATAGGATTTGATAATTATCTGCCTAACAGACTGCGGGATGCTCGTCGCACGGCATAGCTGTTGCCCAGCCAGTAGTCGTCGTACTCGTCACTACCACCAGCGTAGCTGCTCGGCTCTCCGTCAATCACCGACAGTAGTGAGTGGTACACACGCTGCACGCGGCCAGCAGGCACGTCGTCTATTTTGGAATCCTGTTCCTCCTGGACGTGGATCTGGAGATCCGTGACGATCACATTGCGAAGCCGCTTGTCCACGTGCACTTTGGTACCGAATTTGGCCTGCAGAATGGGAACCAACAGCGTCTGGAAGCCCATGGCGATCTCGCTGGACAGCTCATGCAAGTGCAGTGGTCGCCGCACGCCCGTGCCGCGGATCACATTTGTGAGCCAGTCGTAGAGTTGCATGCGCTTTGGCTTGTCGGTCGTCCACGAGTCCACGAGCCGCCGCAGCAGCGCAAAGCACAGCAGCTCGTTCTCGATCTCTTCTTCTTTACTGAACGACGACGACGGCAGCAGCAGCGCCTCGCAAATCGCCTGTGTGCGCTGCCACTGACGCCGTTCAAACGCGTCCTCGTCGTCGTCTTCACTGCCATCACTATCACTGTCGTCACTATCACGGTCACGGTCGTCGCTAGTGTCGTGCTTGTCGCTACTGGTGGTATCATCATCGTTGTTTGTCTCTGGACTGGTCTCCGTTGCCCGTGGCTCTATGGACAGCGTCAGCTCTTTGGCTGTCGCTCGACTGTCGTCGTTCGTTTGCTGTCGCTGTGGTAGTGGTGGTGGTTGTGACTGCTTGCGTTTAGGAGACCCTTGGGTACGGCTACCCACACTGGAGCTTCTCGTGCGCGTGTGCAACTTGGTCTGCAGACGATCCAACTGCAGCAACAGCGCCGCTTTCTCGTCTTCTAAACACACGCGTGCGTCGTGTGCGTGCTGCCACTCGAGGCGGAAGCGCCGCAGCACACTCTGCAGCACGGCCACTTGCTGCTCCAAATACCGCTGTCGCTGCTGCGCCACGGAGGAGGAGCCACGTCGCTCAGAACTACTAGTATTGCTGTCCCCGCTACTGCTCTCGTCGGCGTCTTCACCACAGCCTAAGATAAACGTCTGCGGCTCACACTGCAGCTGCAGCACCTGCTCTGTGAGCGTCGTGAGCTGCTGCAAAAGCCGCTCGTTTTCCTCTCGCAAGTTGAAGCGACCACCGATCATGTCCGCGGCACGATCCAGTTTTTCAAATTGCTGATTCTGATTCGGACGACAAAGCTGGTCCTCGCTCGTAGTCTCTGCAGTCATGGAGCCGCCTACCTGCAGCGCCTCTGTCATGCAACCACCGTCGTGATGCTGCTGCTGGTGCAGTTGTTGCTGATCCATGGAGGCGCCTCGCTGCCGTGGATCGTTGAGCTGCTCGTACACTGCAACTGTCTGTCGCAGACTCTGGATCAGTGCCTGCTCCTCCACTCGCTCTGCTTGTGCCTGCGCCAGCAGCTTCTCCAGCTCCGCGAGGCGACTCGTCGCTGTCTCCAGTTCATGGCTCGTGTCGCTCAGCTGCGACTGCAGTGGCTTGATCTCTGAGATACGGCGCTGCGCGAAATTGAGCTCTAGACGCAGAGAACTGCAACGTTGATGTTCATCGTCGTACTTGGCCTCTAGCTCTCGGAGCCGCGTGATCGACGGCCGACGGCGGGGACTCGTTGGGAAATCTGCAAAGCTACCACTAGGGCGACGAGGGCTCGTGGGTGATTCTGCGCCAGTTGAGCTACTGCTGCTGTGGGTTGGCTTGGACGGGGAGATACTCAAGTCGTTTTCACCGGTGGTTGCTGTGGGGGACTCAACTGAGGATCCGTCCGACATTGACTCGACGGTCTCTAGAGCCTCACCTTGAGCTCCACCGTCTAGCTGCTCAAACACTAGCGGACGGTTGAGGAGTGAGGAGCGACGAGGCGACAGTCGCTGGCTGGGGCGTCTACGTGGCGATTGCTGCTGCTGTTGTTGCTGTTGCTGCTGTTGAAGTTGTTGCTGGTGTTGCAGAGCAGAATCGCGTAGCTGTTCGTTGGCCTTATTCAGTTCCGACAGCACGCTTTGGTTCTCCAAGATCGACTCCCGTAAGTGGATCGTCAGAGCAGAAACCTGCGTGTCTCGCTCTTCCAATGTGCGCTGCACAGCCAACTTTTCGTCCTTGAGATGCGTGAGCTGCTCGTTTAGACGCAACACTTCTTCACGAAAATGCATGTTCTCCTCCAATAGTCGGATACCCGCGCGTGCCGCAATGTGGAGCTCATCATTGCCGTCGTCGTCGTCGTCGTCATCGCCATCACTTTGTTCTGAACTAGTCGTATGGTTCTGCTCTTCTTCTTCTATTTGCTCCTCCTCTTTCTCCTCCTCCTCGTCTTCTTCCTCTCTCTCCTCCTCCTCCTCTTGAGCCAACTCGTCGTCCTCCTCCTCGGTGTCGTCACTCAGCGCCGCCACCAGCTCCTCTGTCTCCTCATCACTCGCTGCACTAGTCATCTCCTTCGTCTTGGTTTCTCGTTCTATGCGATAAATGATCACGCAAGAGCTTAATGATGCTGTGCGTGTTCGTCTCTTCTTGTCTTATTAGTTGGCTTGGTATTTTTGAAGAGCTTCGTAAAGTGTAGCCATAATTGGATTCGAATGAGGGCTTGTATTCGGATCTTCTTGAAGCTGTCGATCGTCGATGTGTACTGGATGTCACTCAATAGAAGGTCGGTCCTGAACTGTTGTGTTCTTGTGATTTGTTCTGGGTGTCGTCGCCCACACTTCAGCCAGATCATCAGTTCCAGAAATCCGTGCGGCCGAGAACCAAGTCGACCACAAAAATGTTCTGCGGTGAATGCGGCCACCGCTGGGCGCCAGAAGAGATCGCATCTGCGCGGTTCTGCGCCGAGTGTGGGGCGCCACGTGAAGATGTCCCCCCACCAACTGTTTCGGTTCCGGTTCCGGTTCCAACGCCAACTGTTCCAGCGCCAGTCTCCATCGCTGCTTCATCAAGTGGAAGCGGCCACCTCTATGGCTCTCCGCTCATGAAGACCACGCTTCCTCCAGACGGATCCTCAAAGGATCTGCCGCACCCCATGATGCTGTCCCCTCGCAGCGCTGGCATCATATGTGCGCAGTGTGCAGCTCCGTTTGGTGAGTCCACTGCGCTCTTCTGTGGCGAGTGCGGCCACCCGCGTCCTGCGCCAGCAGCCAACAACTATGACGACGACGACGACGATGGCGATCTCTTTGGCGCCGCGTCCACCACGACGTCGGCGTTGGCGCCACTCGCACCAGCACAGCCACCGCCGCCGCCGCAGTCGTTTGGCTCTACGTTTGCCGCCGCGCCGTCGGTCAGCGTGCCGTTCAACCCAGCGTACACGGCTCCACTGCCATCAGATGTACCTGTTCCTGCTCCTCCTCCTGTTGCAGCTGCGCCTGCTCCGCTGCCCGACCAGCCAGCGGCGTCTGTGACCTTCACGTCCAACCCCGCATTGCTCCAAGTCAGCTCACTACTCGCCAACCTCACGGGTACGTGCTGTGGATACATATCTACTTTGGAAGGCGTTTATACTAACAAATTCGATTGTTTTTTTTCAATTCTTTCTAGTCTCCAGATCGGATGCGGAGCGCGAAGAGCCCGACGGCACTGGCGCGGGCATCTCGATCCGCAGCGTGACGGCTGCGCGGCTCATGGACTCGCTCTCCACGCGGCTCGAGATCTCGGCGGCCGTCGAGCGCAACGGCACGGCGCCAGACCAGCGAGTGGACGGCTACAATGTCACGCGTGTGAACGACACGATCACCGTCGTCCACAATGAGCGCGTAGTCGCGTCGGAAGAGGACCAGTACTACGATGCGCGCACGCTACCGGACAACAACGAGTGGCTCCAGATTCTACGACGCAATCGCCAGAGCGGATCCAAGTTTACCGGTGAGAAGAACGTCTTTCTTGGAGAACCGGAATTTGCCTGGTTAAAAATCTGACACAGAACATGTTCTTTGTGGGCTACAGACCCGCAGTTTCCACCAGACGTCTCGTCGCTGTTCAAAGACGCCAACAACAAAAAGTTTCCGCACTTGGAGGAGCTCGTGTGGAAGTGGAAGCGCATTAGCGACTTTTTCAACGAGACTGCGTACGTTACCACTAGTGCCATCTCTTTTTCGGTATTTTCCTACAAAACTCTGGTCTAACGTGGCTCTATGACTAGCTACGTGGAGATCACGATGATGGACGACAGCAAGAAACTTGTATGTTCTATCGCCATGAAGTCGCCCGCTGAGGCCGAGAGCATCCTCAGTATCCTCCAACAGGACCCGTCGTCGTCCTCCTCTGCCATTGATCCGTCGTTCCTGCAGATCGCCAAAGACGCCGTGACCACGGGTCTCACCAAGCGCAAGCGCGACCACTTGATGCTGTGCACCAAGAACATGATCACGTATCTCAGTGAGTACGTGCAGGACGGACTCCAGCGCATCGACTTGCTCTGGGAAAAGAGTCTTCTGGAGCGGTACAAGCCACTGGCGTTTGCGGGCGTGGGCGACAGTGTCGCTGGCTACCGCGTGGACGGCTCGGAGGCCGGCGTGGTCTCGCGCGTCTCGGTGCTCGTGCCCGTGCACTTCCAGGCACTGGGCACGTGTGTGTTTGACCGGTCGCGGGAGACACCCACGCGCGTGTCGGGCGTGGGCATTCCACCGGGGGACTTGCGACTGGGTCGCCTCGCGGATTCGTACTTGTTTGGCGCGCTGTCGATTCTGTCCACGTCGCCCACGGCTCTCGCACAAGTGTTTCCGCTACTGGACTCGGATCTGATTCGCGCCGACCGTGTGGATGTGCAGTGTCTCAATCCCGCCGAGCAGCAGTACAATGACGAGGGCGTGTACGCCGTACGCTTTTGGCGTGGCAACCGCAGTCGCGTGGTGGTGATTGACGACTTTGTGCCCTGCTCGCAGTATGGCAAACCCGTGTTTGCGGCGTTCACGGGCAGCAATGGCAAGTTTGAGATCTGGTCGCTGCTCGTGGAGAAGGCGTACGCCAAGCTCCACGGCGGCTACGAGGCGATCATCGGCGGCCAGGAGGCCTATGCGCTCCAGGATCTGTACGGCGGCGTGCCCGTGAGCTACAAGCTCCACGAGAGCTGTCCAAGCGAAGAGCTCGCGTGGCAGACACTGACCAAGACGCTCACGGGCGGCTCGCTCGTGGGCGCCACGAACGACAGCGTCGACATGGAACTGCCGCGCGGACTCCACAAGTCGGCGGCGTACGGGATCCTCAAGCTGGTCGAGTTGGACGTCCAGGGCGAGCGCGTGCGGCTCGTGCAGCTACGCAACAGTTGGGGCGTCGGCACTGCGCACCAGCCCGACAAGTGGAGCGGCGCGTGGTCGGCGAGCGACGCGGCGTGGCACAATCTGTCGCGTGCGCAAAAGACGCAAATGGGCTTCCAGTTCCGCGACGACCACACGTACTGGATGGATTTCGCGGCGTTTTACGTGTTTTTCACGACCATCATCGAGTCGCGCAACTTGTACAATTTCCAGTCCATCCAACCAGCGGACGCACCACTACCAGCTCAACAGCAACAGCAGCAGAGCGTGCACATTGTGACCAGCGAGTGGAACGGCATCACGTGCGGCGGCCGTGAGGCCATGCACTTGAACCCGCAGTACCATTTGTTCTCGCCAGCACCACAGGGCTGCAAGCTCACGGTGCATCTCGAGCAGCCGTCGCGTCGCGTGCGCAACGAGTCGGAGTACAACACGTACATTGCACCGCTGGTGTTTCGCCACGGCGACCGAGCACAGCGCAAGATCGATCTCGGTGCGCGCGATCTCGTGGCCACGGGCACGTTCATCTCGAACCGCAGCTGCGTGCTAGACAGCGTGGCGCTGGACCACACGCACACGGACCCACAAGATGGTGAGCGGCCGTTTGTGGTCATCCCGTCCACCTACGATGGCAAGCTGCCGCACGCGCTGGCGTTCTGTATGACGCTGTTCACGACCACGCCCACGGCACTCGCGCCCGTGTCCGACTCGTCCTCGCTGCCCGTTTGCTGCGTGTGCCAGCGCGCACTGTGCGGCGCGTTCCGCACGTTCACACTGGATGGCGGGTCCGCTGCCAGTAGCCAGATTGACCGCGTGTGCAACGACTGCGTGGACGCGTACCGCGACCGCAACACGCCCACGTGCGCGCACTGCCACGAGCGCATCGCGGCCGTGCCTGGCCGGTTCTCGGGCCGCATGTTCTCGCTGCCCGACGGCGTGAGCGTCCACGGCGAGTGTGTGGACGCGTACCGCATCCGGATCGCCGACAAGTGCGTGCACTGCGGCCAGGCGATCGCCGCGATCGCTGGCAAATTCGATGGCAAGTACTTTGCCATTGGCAACGACAAGTGCCACGCCGAGTGTATGGAGGCGCGCACGCTGGCGACGGCGCCGCGCTGCAAGCACTGCCAGGAGCCCGTGGCCCAGATCCCGGGCCGCTTTGACGGCCGCTTTTACAAGCTCGAGAGCGACGAGCAGCTCGTGCATTTCGAGTGCTGGGACGCGTACCAGGCGGCCATGGCGCCCAAGTGCGTCCACTGCAAGCTGGCGATCGTGGTCGTGCCAGGCCGATTTGATGGCCGCTTTTACGAGCTCACCAGTGGGCTTGGGAAAGTGCATTTTGAGTGCTGGGAGACGTACCAGAATGCGACACTGGGCAGCAACTAGGACTGGTAGTAGTAGTAGTAGTAGTAGTACAGTACTACAGTACAGAGGGAGGTACTGTACTAGGACGCGTGTACCGGTTTAGTACACGAAGGACGAAGGCGTGGGTTAGAAGAAGACGACGTGGCTAAAGTAGTAGACCCAATACAAACAACAACACGCAAAGTGTACGTGTGATCCATTCACAGTAGTACCCTACTAGTAGTCGCCTTCTTATCGACGCACGACGACTGCTGCCGCTGTGCGTGGGCTAGCAGCAGCACTCGTAGCCGCTGGATTCTCCAGTGACGACGCCGTGGTGATCCAGCGAATGAGAAGCTGCGCGAGAAAGTGCGGCATGCGGCGGTGGCGAACAACGTTCCACACGCGGATCGCCAGCACTACAAGCAGCACACGCCGCACCGTCTTGTGGCGCAGCCAGTTCGCCATGATCGCATAGACGTGGCGCAGTCGCGTCTCACATTGCAGCAGCAGCGAGCCATCCACTAGCGTCTGCAGTTGCTGCTGGCGTTGACGGATCTGCTGGAGTTCATTCTGAGCCGACCAACGTCAGTTGAGAGAGAAAGAGCGAGAGAAAGAGCTCCTCGCAGATCTGTAGAACGTACATAATGCTGCGTGACGTCTTCTTCTAGACTCTGGACGAGTCGCGTGACGTTGGTGCGCATGAGATCCACTTGGTGGATCTCCCGAGTGAACAGCGCACGCTACAGTGAAACAATACCAACAAAAATCAGTATAGGGAGGGGGGTTCACACTCTACGACTCAGTCGCTACGCTCACGTTGTCGTGCGTGAACGCCACGAGCTGCGCCTCTAGCTCTTCACGCTTGCGCGTCTCGTCTTCCACTCGCTCCTGGAGCTCACCAAACTCATCGTAAATACGCGGCAGCCGCTCAAACACGTTGGTGCTTCGCTTGGCTTGCTATTGGCACCAGAACCATAGAAACATTACCAATTAGATAAGGCACTTCACACACAGATTTATATAGAGAGGGGCAAACGTACGCGAGGATACGTGGGCAGTGGACTGCCCGGCACGCCACCACCACCACCACTGCTGGTGGTGCTGATGATCGACGAACTGAGATTGAATGCCGGCTTGGTGAGTCCCGCGGAGCGACGCCAGTCGTCCACTAGGTTGTCTAGTGCCGCTGTGTACTTTTGCATGGCCTCGTGGCGTGGCATGTGGCCCAGCGCGACCCATTTCTCCCACCGAGAGAGTTCCAGTTTGCTGATCCCTGCGGGTGGCGTCGCGAGTGGACACGCGCCGACGGTGGCTTGCTGGTACAGTGCGTAAAACTCCTTTTTGGGCGTGGAATTATCCATTTTGAGGATACGGTGCGGGCCCTGGTACGTGTCCACAAAGATCACAGCCGCTGCAAACTCCGTCTCAAGGGTATCAATCGGGGACGGCGTGCCCGCCGACGATACACTGGACAGCGCATCGTCCATGTTGTCATTGTCGTCGTCGTCATCGCCAATGCGCTGGAGATGGCTTGAATGGAGACGCGTGAGATTATGTTGCTGCTGTTGTTGCTGTTGCTGTTGGTGGTGATGGAGGTTGTCCATGCCCATCGTATTAGTGGTGGCGCTGGTTGTGAATGGATGATTGCCATTATGGCTGGGAGTGCGCACAGTCGAGAGAAAGCGGTTGCGCACGTGCTGGATAGCGGCGGCCTGCGACGCCAATGAGCTCAGCGACTGCGCCTGTGGGTGCGCATGAGCATCGCCATTGCCATTGCCGCTGCCGCTGCTGGTGCTGCGCGACACGAGCGTCGGCATGGTCGCGTTGTTCAGATGATACTGTGGGAAATTCAGGTGTTGGCGCTGTTGGACTTGTTGACGGCGACACGGCAGGGACGACGAGGTGGCCAAATATACGATTTCACAGGTTGCACTTGGTCGTGAAAACGGGCAGTAATCATCGGAACCGAACTGGTGCGTCGTCTTTCGGAATATGGACATCAGTCACATCACCATTGATATACGATGTGACAGGTTATGCTTTGTTAGGTCATTTTTGGTCTCTTTTGCTGAGCCTTAGTTAAGCTGAGGTTTCTACATATGGATTTCCACAGGTTCGTCGGCATTCTGTAACCCAACGTGTTGGTGTTGTGATTGCGCCCAAATTGAAGGGCGCTTCCCGAATCGATCTCGCCTTCCATTCCCGCATCTCCAACGTCAGCAGCACTTCAGTTCCCTACTACAGTACCAGTACAGCAATGCTGGCTGTCGCTGCGCTCGTGGCTGCGGCCGTGACCGCCGTCTTTTCCGGTGTGCTCTATCTGGGCGACACGGCGCGACTGCCGTCAAGTGAGAAGCAACGGCAACTGGCACAGAGCAGCGGCTACGATCTCACGGACCTCGCGGCGCCGCGTCTCACGGGTCTTCCGCTGCGCGTGCTCGCGTTTCTCATGCGCTCGCGTGGGATCGGCCGCCTCGTGTGTCGCCATTTGTACAACGACAACAACATGATCGAAGTGCGCCGCGTGGCCGCGCTCATTTCCGACCAGCCGCTGTACTACCCGTACGTGGACCCGCCGCATACCGGTACTGGTAAACAAGCAGCAGCAGACAAGCCGCTCGAGCTGACTGCATTCAGTCAGAAGAACGTCAACGCCAAGCTCAAGTCTACTGCCACTACCAGCGGCTTTAAGCACTGGACCATCAGCGACTACACGTCCCGGTACTCTGCCGGTGAGCTCACGCCCGTGCAGGTCGCCAAGGCCGTGCTCGCGGCCGTGGAAGACTCGGAAAAGGGAGACAAACCACTGCGCATCTTTGTGGAAAAGCACGACGATCTGATTCTGGACCAGGCGCGTGCGTCGGCGCAGCGGTACAAGCAGGGCAAGCCACTGGGCGTATTGGACGGCGTGCCCGTCGTGGTCAAGGACGAGATGCACGTCAAGGGCCACCGCATGAACGTGGGCACTGCGTTTTTAGGGGAAGCGTTTGGCGTCGCCGATGAAGACGCGCTGCCCGTGGCGCGGCTGCGCGCGCAGGGCGCGATCATCCTGGGTACGACCAACATGCACGAGATCGGCGCGGGCATCACGGGTTTCAACATGCAGTTTGGCACGACGCGCAACCCGTACAACCCAGACCACTACACTGGTGGCTCGTCCAGTGGCTCGGCCGTGGCCGTCGCTTCGGGGATCGTGCCTCTGGCGGTGGGACTGGACGGTGGCGGCTCAATCCGCATCCCAGCGGCGCTGTGCGGCGTCGTGGGCATCAAGCCAACGTTCATGCGCGTACCACCAGTGTCGCCCGACTGTCCGTCGCTGAGCCACATTGGGCCCATCGCCTGCAGTGTGCGCGACGCCGCGATCGGCTATGCCGTGCTCAGTGGCGGCGACAAGTGTTTCCCACGGTCGCTCTCTCAACCACAAGTGGATTTGCAGTCGTTTGACCAAACAACGACGCTGCGTGGACTCAAAGTGGGCTTTTTCAGCAGCCACAACAACCACTCGTCACCGGAGATCGCCTCGGCAGTCAAGACGGCGCTCCACAAGCTAGAGCTACTGGGCGCCGAGATCGTGGAGATCGAATTGGAGTTTATGCAGGCGATCCACTTGGCCCACTCGCAGACCATTTCGTCCGAGATGGCGCAAAACTTGGACAAATTCTACCACCAGTTCCACCAAATGTCGCCCGAGATCCAAAACGTGATGAATTTTGCACGCAATCTGAGCGCGATGGACTTTTTAGCAGCGCAGCGCGTGCGTGCGTTTGCGTTGCGTCAGCTCCAAGACAAAGTGTTTGCCAAAGTGGACGTGCTGGTGTCGCCCACCACGGCGATCACGGCGCCGCGGATCCCAACGGATGCGTTTGCGTGTGGAGAGCTCAATATGCAGAACGTGGGCCGCATCATGCGCTACTCCACGTACGGCAACATGGTGGGCAATCCAGGAGTCGCGGTGCCCATTGGCTACGATGCGCAGGGCCTGCCCATCTCACTACAGTTCCAGAGCAGCCATTTTGAAGAAGATGTGATGCTTCGGTTTGCAAATGCCGCCGAACAGATCTACGCCACGGAGCAGAAGCAGCCGCAGGTGTACTACTCGATCATCGACGAGGCCGCCAAGCAGTCCACGGACTAGGGCGGTTGCAAATGTAGTACTGTAGTAGGAGATCATAGTGTCCATTTGTACTACTTGTAGTATGTCGTCAAATAATTGTGAGAGAGAGAAAATCACTGATAGTATTCCTGAGGGGAAAACAACTGATGCTGTTTCGCTGTTTCTGATTATTGTGGTGTTATGCAACGACAACAACGGGAGCTTCAGTCTTCATGCACTGTTATCGACAGAGTAGTAGCACAGTCAGATTCAGAATTGTAGTACGACACTGAGAAGAGGGCGCACGTACTGGATGGGTCGTTGAGGTACTCGCGACGCTTCGCCGTAAACTCACGCGAGTACGCCTTGGCGGCCTTGGTCGTGAGTCTATTTCTTGACAGGCTTCGTAGCGCCTACACACAATCCACCAAAGCAAAACTCCGTCAGTACGACTCAGCGGCCCAGAACGACCGTGTTTCGCCACCGTGCGGGTACCTCACGTCTCTTTTTCACGGGCTTGACGCGGTTGCGCTGCATGATCACGATGGGCGCGATGCCCAGCACGAGAATCGCACCGAGGCCGAGCCAGTTGTACCACGCGTCCTCCACGCTGTCGCGCGCAAAGCGAGCGGCCTCGTCAAAGTTCCTACAGTGGTTGATTTGGTCGGGTGAAGAGTATTTAGTGGTGCAATCCCATAGAAGCGAGAAAACAAAAAAAAGAGCGTACTTGAATCCTTCTTCGTCTGCGATGCCGTAGAGATCGTACTTCTCACGACGCTCTGGGTCCGAAAGCACGCGATACGCTGGTTGCAAGAGGCAACGAAACGAGTAAGTGAGTCACTAGAGTATTATTGGTAGGATCGCAGCCGTGACAAGATACGAACCGTTGGTGATCTTGACAAACTGGTTCATCATCTCTTCCTTGTTGTCACCCGTCTGCTTGTCTGGGTGGTACTTGAGCGACAGTTTGCGGTAGCTGGAGAGACATAAGCAGCATCATCATCACCATCATTATCCGCATTAGCGTCGCGATATATGGAAGCCAGAACGATCTAAGAGTTCTAGGTGTAGACTCACACTTTCTTGAGCTGTGCCTGTTTGATGGACGATGACACGCCCAGCAGCTCATAGAGCTCTTGCGCGACGCTGCAGGCGACCAAGAGACACACGCAGAGCAGCGCAAGCGCCGCACGCCGAACCGAAAACACGCCCATTTTCACTCGGGACAAGATCGGAAATGGCGTGTCGTGGGGGATGACGTGTGGCTCGATGAAAATCATTCTCAAAAGACAGAATATCTACCAATCAACGGCACGTATTTGTAATTTTTGACAAATCACAGAGTTGAGTCACAAAGAGACTAAACCAAGCTGATTTGGTGGGCTAATTGATGAGGATGACCTCGTCTGGCGTCACAATGGCGTCGAGCATGCGGTCGTGTGGGGACAGAGGCACGGCATCGACGACTTGGCTGGATAAACAGATACCCTACGTGGAATTTGCGTCAGGTATGTGTTACATGCGAAGTGAGAAGTCGTCTGAATGCCATGAAAACCTACCACGGTGGTCGGAGTCGTCTTGTTTTGAGCGGCATAATGTTCGCTCAGTCGCCGTAAGAAGGAGTCTACAAGTTAGATCCAATACAAGATTGAGTTAAAACGCGTTCTCATTGCGCGGCGTTAAGCATGAGCAAGACACTTACCGTAGTATCCTTTGCCGTGGCCCAGGCGTCCGCCAGTGCGATCAAACGCAACGCCCGGAAGCAGCACCAGATCGAGATCCAACGCATTGATGGCATTATCTCGCTGGCTAACACCGCCTGTTGCTGTCAGTGGTGGATCTGGGATCTGCCACTTGTCCTATTCAGGAGGAACAAACAGATAGAGTTGTTTCAGATGTCGCTTTCGTTCGAAATCTAAAGCACCCATCTCTTTACAATACCTTTGGAAATGCGTCGATATCTTCAAGACTGGTCGCATGGATCATCACTAGATCCTCTGCATTGCGACCTGTGATCTTTGGCACGTATACTTTCTTCTGCGCCGCGAATGCCGCAACCAGGAGTGCACGTGTGGCGGCTTCCTTGGGCATGTGCAGGTACACACTCACCGCCTTAGATCGTTGGAACTCGGGAAGCGCCGTCACACGCGCAGCGATCGCATCGCTCTGTCGAAGGATCTCACCGTCGTCGGTGGCTTTGAGAACAGCGGCAATGCGCTTCCGCAGCTCCTTCTTCACGGCCGCCGTCGCCGCCATCTCACCCTCCATGATCTTACTTGCAGTTGAGTGAGTCATCGACAAAAAGCTGATGAGTTGGAAACAGTGTACCGGTATAGAATCAGTTTTGACCTGTATACCGGTATCGTACCGGTATCCGTTCTTTTTGCCAGAAGTGGCTCAACACACTCTGCCGCTTGGACGACGAAGGGAAAGAAAGGAAGGCAACGCCAATTGAGCGACGGCGCGCGTCTATAGACGGAAGCCGAGAGAGTGAGAGAGAGAGAGAAAGAAGAGAACAACACTATACACGCACGTAGTAGATGGAGCTGCCAATGGATCATCGGCATGAGCGTCGAGGCGGTGCGTATAGCAGCGGTAGAACCACAATGGCGCCTAAAATACGAGAAAGGAAACGACAAATATTCACATTTGCGGTCTGTTGTGCTGCATGTAGCGGAGGCGTCAGCGCTGTCGGAGACTGGCGGCCATGAGACAGAGCCAGAGTACTTTGAAGATGAAGAGGATGAGCTCCGTAAAGCGGGGCGCATGGGCATTCTTTTGCTGGAGAAGAACCACGAATTGCAGCACGAAAACACGGCGCTGCGCAGCCAAGTAAAGGCGCTGGAAAGCGAGCGTCCTGGCATGCAAGACGAGCTTCTCAAGCAAGAGAACGAGTTGCAGATCCTGCGCGAGGAGCGCAAGCAGAGTCTGATGGAAGTGACGCGACTGCAAGCCGAGTTGCGGTCCAAGTCGCTGATCGTGACGAGCTCACTGGACCGCGAGCAGCGGCTCAAAGAAGCGAAAGAAGTCGCTGATGCGCTGCTTTGCCAGGCAGAAGACAAGCTCTTGCGTTTGCAGAGCGAATTCAATGAGCTGCTGGTGAAAAATGCGACGGACCAGCCACAGCGTATCAAAAAAGACACTGTGGTGGTCACAAACCCAGCAGCGACGTACGATTCCAACCAGAACAGCACGTTCACACTCCACGAACACGAAGAATTGCTCCAGCAACGCAGTCGCCTGACCGGTGAGAACGAGACGCTCAATCTGGAAGTGCGAAGTCTACGCAAAGAGCTGGATGCGACGAGACGCCAGGCCAGCAAGACGGGCGAGCTCAAGTCGCTTGTGGAACGACTGGAGAAAAAGACACTCAAGCAGCAACACATCAACGACTCGCTCCAGGAAGAGTTGACAGAGGCGCGCTCAATCACTGAGAGCCAGCAGACGATGATGATGCTCTACAAGGTACAGTACACAGTCCACAGTTTAGTTTGCTTGCTTGGCCGTATTTCGCTGCGTGCTCATCGACTCATTGACGTGTGGTTATTGCTACTGTGCCACAGAAAATCGCTGACGCGCGACCATTCTCGACGGAATGCACGTGCGTGCTCCACTCGGACGGTGATGGACGTGATGGCCTCGGCGTATCTCTCCAGGAGCAGCTCCTGGACACGAATATGCGGCTGGATAAGGAACTGCGAGAGCTGCGTGCACGGCTCTCTGCTGGGAATGACGACACGCCGGCCAGCGAAGACTTGTCCAACAACAACAGCAGCCACACGAGCAACATCCACGACGGCGACGAGGAGCTTGCGAGTGAAGAAATAGACGTGGAGACTGAGACGAGCACCCCATTGGTGGCAGCAGACGCCAGTGTGGACTACTTGATCCAGAAGATCCAGGACGTGGAAGAGAAAAACACAGCGCTCAAAGAGAGCCTGCGCCACGCCACACAGCAGTGGCAGGCTGTCATCGCATCACAAAAGGCACTGGATGAGTGCAGGCAAACGCTGGAAGCCGAGCTCACGCGCATGCGCCAAGCGGTGGACTACCGAGTCTCCGGACTCGCTCATGGCCACACCAGTAGCATCACCACAGCCACCACTTCCGATAACAACAACTCGGCCGAAGCCGACGACCAAGCCAAAGTGGATCATCACGCTGCGCCCACGAGAGAATACGATGACGACGAGGACAGTGAGAAATGGGTGGAGGAGACCGCGCCGTACCCCGCGCCACCCGGCGATCTCAACTCTCCACTGATCAAATGCTTGCTTGACCACTGGACGACCGAGAAATCCAAGATTATGCACTTGACCGACTGGCTCCACCACGCGATCCGTGGCACAGGCAAGCCGCGGCCGCTGCGGCTCGAGCATCTCACGAGTGAAGTGGCTGCTGGGTTCACGCAGCTTCTCGTGCCGATCCTCCGCGAGCGCCACGGCGTGTCGGTCTCGATCTACCGCCGCGAGAGTATCCAGATTCTCACCGACATGGTGTTCCAGGCCCACCAGCCCAGCCACGAACCGGAAGCGCAAGGCTTGTTTTCCACGCTGGCCGCCAAGCTGTCAGAGGCACTGACGTCATCGTCCGGTCCCACGGCGACAGACGCAGTCGAGCCCCCTCGACAGTCGCGGATGGATCGCCGCACGAGCAGTGGCAGTGTCGCATCGTCGGAATCTGAGAGCTACAGTACCGGCACTGTCGGTGGCGACGCGAGAGCACGACGCCGTCGGCACGAGAACGTGATGCCGATGGACGAAGCGCACTTTCTCTATGGCTGATTCGCCAACCGTTGATTGCCGACCCAGAAATGAATCTGGATACAGTACACCATTCAGTACAGTACCTCTCCGACGTGGGAGTTGCACTGTCGTTGAAGTGTGGCCACAGCGTGACCGGCCCCACATCTCTTCCTTTCGTCTTATTCTCTCTCTCTCTTTCTCTCTCTCTCTCTCCCGCATGGCTGCCACACCATCCTGCGCATCGGATCTGTCGGCTCCAAGAGCGGATTGAATTTCCCGACTCGGGAATCTCGAGCACACGAGAACTGACCACCACCAGTGGTGGTGGTCAAGCCTGTGGTGGCACCACAGGCTTGACAGAGAGCCCCAGAAACGATGGCGTTACTAATCCCATTCAAAAGAAATGAGTTTTGTTTGTATGACGTCTGCTATCGAGATTCGCGCGCGATGGCCACATCGTGGTGATGTCCATCCGTCGTGACGTATCCATGGCCAGACCAGAACGAAAGTCCTCTTGTTGAGTCACCAACAATACATTGCCATGCCATGCTAGGACTGTACGAGTACAGTAGAAGAGAGGCGACCGTCGGAATCTCCATTTTGGATTCGCACATCCGATTTGCTGCAGGTTCGCACAGCGCCACGGATCGATCTGAGAGCATCCAGATTCTTACGATGGTCGTGAACAAGTCCAGTGCATGCGTACAGTGGTATCCCCTGACATGGAGGTCCGGTCAGGGTCAGCGTGGGAACTTCCCTCCTGGTACAAGTCCTGTACTGTACCGTAGACTGGGTACAAACCAGTTTGCCGATACATCAAGGCGGCGCAAACAGATCGGGATGCACTGCGGAATGGCAGATCGGGAAGCACCATAGTAATATACAGAATGGCTCGGTAGGAGGGTCGATGGATTGTAGGTGTTGTCGGGCCCCATTGCGCAGACTGGTATGACGGTTGCTACACACCTGCAACAAGCACGACATACCGGTCCAGCAACCAACCGGGACTGGAACCTTGTCCTGGACTCTTGGATGGCGCTGTACAGTACTGGTTGGTACCCGTGGGTGAGGCACGCGCTGTCGGCCAGAAATGGCGACGACGATGGATCCCGTGCGACTGCGTTTGCTGTGGGCTGATTCTGAAGGAGAAGATGGACACAACCACACGTCACATGCGACATTCATTGAAGTGCATCCATCTCACTTTCTTATTCCCCAAAGTGGGAATCCCAAGCGAAACGACATGGTCCGCAAGCAGAACCACAGTCGTGTGAAGTTTGGACGCACGGAACTGTTCCTGCAGGAACACAAATTGTGTGGTTTAGCGGTTCGTTTGCAGAACGTACAGCGGAGCGTGCAGCGAAGTATGTACTGTGGCAGCAGCTTTTGCCCACGGCCCAGGATTTGTTCTAATCAGAATATCTTCGTGTCTTTTTTCCGGCTGTAATTATCGTCTTTATTTCAGAATCCACCAGAATCAATTCATGTAGCATGGTCAAATGGCACATGACGTGTACAGCACAGTTTTAGCGTTATCCATGCAAAGAACTGGTGGCGAGGCGATGGGATTGCAGCTCGTGCGGAGCTGCTCCTCCCCCTGAGGACCTGCTCGCGCGCGCTTGTCCGATTTGGTGGAGGCGTCTCACGACGAGATGTCTTGTCTTGACGCTTATCATCGTCGCTCGCTCATTGGCGATCGTGGACAGGATGTGCAAATCTAGCATCGTGATTGGCACAATGCACAGGCCACGAGGCAAGATTGGTCGGCGGCGCTGTGTGTGCGTGAGTGAAAGCAATTCACCCAGCGACTCATCACAATCAGCAGCAACACGCCCCAAGGCCGGACATCGTTGACGACAATAAGGGGGCAGATGGCGTCCTTGCAGCAACAGAGCACGGCTTTGTGGACCACGATCACTACGTATCACTACGTACAATAATTCAGCACTGGAAATGCTTTGCAGGGCGCGTGCCCAGGACACGTTTAATGGACGTGATCGCCTGGTACAGTAGCCAACATCATAGCTCTCCATCGGAAAAGCCTGAGTCTCCCACTTGCGTGACGAAAGGAGAGATGGCCAATTCAATAGTGCCACTCTTTCTCTGCACGGGACAAGAGCCAGACCGTGTTGCCGACACGCCATGTACAGTACGCCACACACATCCATGACATCATGCCATGGCTTGGCTTTGCTTCGTCTGTGCATTTGTGTTCGCACGAAGTGATGTCGGGCAAAAATGGCTGAGACAACAGGCACGCCGATCTCCCGTCGGGCAGATTCCCAACAAG
>JAADWC010000059.1:0-33348 GCA_023336095.1 Pythium pectinolyticum | reverse complement strand
GCTGCAGTTATTTTATTCAGCTACTTACTAATAAACAATGTGCGGGCTGCAGTGGATGCGGGCAGCTCCTCTTTTCTTTAAACGTCGTTTGCGCAGTACTTGGCCTGCGTCGTGCATTCTGCTCAAATTGCAGGTTCATTTTTGACTAAGGCAAGTAGCTAAGCTGAGAAAGTGCAGAAATTACCATCATTCGCGGGTCACCTACCGACATTCCTGATTTACAAAGTCGCAATTTCGCAAGTGGATAGGAAAAAAAATTCAGGAGACCTACAGTACCTATTGGATGCATCCAGAGCGGCACGTAACGGCACCAGCTACGCACAGGAATACCCCACACTCACACACTCAAAGAGCTGCTCTCGCCGCTGTCAGCTTTTTCATTCCGCAATTTGCAGCCTTCCAACCACACTCTCCAACCACATTCCCCACTACACGCACCATGCACTTCCAGCAGGCCGTCCTCTACGTCAAGCAGCACAACGCTGAAGAAGCCAAGCAATGTCCATCTTCCGCGCAGACTGAGGTGTGCCGTAGCAGTCGTCGCTCCAGTCGTTTTTGGAGCAAGATCCGACGAATCAGCGAGCCAAAGACAGCGAATGCCGCATCCACCACCACGACCGCAACGGCAACTGCTACATCAAACACAGCGACGCTCACGCCTTCCCAGACCAAGCAAATCTGGTGGCGTCAGCTGCTGATCTCTCAGAGTGGACTCGCCCAGCGAGGCCCAGGCGTCACGCGATTCTAATTCTACACCTGGACACACCCACGCGACCGAAGCGACTGGGCCACACACACACAGAAACAAACCCAATAATTATATAGCATTGCTCCATTTTCAACTGTAGTATCGGGAGAGTGCCTCATGATATGGATACCAAAGTTGGTTGTTGCTTTTCACAGAGAGCCTAAGGATCGATGGGCCGTCACTCCGGATGCTTTGAAGTAGCATCGACATGAAGATGCCGGAGGGATACATCCGCAGTTGGCCAGTGGCCGACGGAAGCACCGTATCGGCATCGCTTTGCCTCGCAACAGCACATCATCCCAATGGCCATTGCAAGGGATCAACAGGCGAACCATTCGAGAAACTACTGGGATTCCGAGCTGCTAATGCTGTGTGTACTTTCTCAACATATCCAATTCAAACTCATACTATTAATAGTAATACTGGACACCAGTAATCGTGAAAATTGGTTTCAGGGTTATGGCTCTGACTACGACTAGTAAGTACTACGGGTATGCATATGTATGGCTTTTGGATGGCGAGGCGACAAACGCGACTGTTTACAGTGTCTTCTTCTCGGCCGCCACGGGCTTCTTGGCCGGGAAAATGTACGCGCGGATGTAAAAGTTCATGAACAGCCAGAACAGCGACTGCACGTAGCCCAAGTACATGATCGCGATCGACGGCGGCATGCCCTCGCACTGGCGCATGTGCGAGAGCACGCCCTGCACGTTCATGAGAATGAACTGCGTGAGCTGCATGATCGTGAGGTACTTCTTCCACCAAATGTTGCGCGTGTGCGCGCTCACAAAGTAGTACGTGTACATGATCGTGTGCACGAATCCGTTGAGCACGATCGACTGGTACGAGTCAGCGTCATAGCCCACGCGGAAAGTCATGTAGTAGACCTATTCGTTTCAAATCAGAAGAGTCTGTTAGTGCACTGGTTTCAACCGACAACCAGGAGCTACGTAAATGTAGCTGTACGTACGAAGAAGACGGTGAGGTGGTGGTACACGTGGAGCACCGAGAGCTGCTTCCACTTCTTGCCGGCAATGATAAAGAACGTGTCGCACAAGTCCAGGATCTTGGACAGGAAGAACAGGTAGAGCACATTGCCCATCACTGGCTTCTCGGCGTTGAACGGGTTGCACGGCGTCGGAGAGTAGCCCTGTAGACAAACGATTGCATGCGCAAATGGTCAATCTCAATGTCCGCGCTAGTTTCAGCAATGCAATCGAGTAGAGGCAATCACTTACGTTGCGGTAAGCCTGGATGCCAGCCTCCACGCACATGTACGAGCAGATGAGCACCTGGAACGGGTTGTACAGGAACTGCAGCGAGCTGGTGTTGAGCGCCGGCACGCCGGCCTTCATGATCGCAGTGCCGAAGATCACAAACAGTAAGTATCCGACACAGATCGCGTACACGCTCGCAAAGTTGGCGAGCGGGTAGTCCTGCATCGGGTGGAGCTTGTACGCCTGCGTCGGATCCAGGAACGTCAACAGCTTCTCCTCGGTGGCATTGGCCCAGCCGTAGTAGCTCTCCAGCAGTGCAGCCATGGTTGTGTATCTGTTGGGGTTGGGCGGTAGTGCGGTCCTGTAGTGGGGAGAAGGATGCGAGTTTCCGAATGAATCTGTAGAGCGTTGCGTGGCCGCGCCCCAAGCGCGATGGAAGAAGTTGAAGAGCTCCTGGCGCACCACTCGCTTGGTTGCTGTGCTCAGTCGAGCAGCTCAGCATGACCTGATCTCTTCGGAGGTGCTGACGCCAGCGTCGCGTTCATTGGCCGCAATTCCAATCGTCGCGTCATTGGCGGTTCGACCTCCAATGATTGTCACAATCGTCCGCGGCGATGATGTAATTCTCCAGCCGAAAAGCAAGGGTTCAGAAAATCGAAGCTCTGAGGGCACTCAAGTGAGACGTAGGGATCGGGTTACTTTTGGATCTGGGTCCACTGTTTTGATCAAATGGGTTTGAATGCGCTAGTTCGACCCGCTTCGTTGGTTTGTCTTGAGATTTGTAGCAAACGGGTCGAATACAAGTAAACGGGTTGCACCCGTAGACTCAGACGCAGACTCAGTCTCAGAGAGTGTAAAAGTTGGCCTGATGGCCAGTGACGCACCCGGTGATGATGTCACGGTGGCTATTCGGTGGATGGCGACGGCGTCGACGCGCAGCGTCATCGGCGGACCACGCACCCACGTAATTGTGAGCTTCGGGGACTGCCGGAATGAGTAAGAGGCTGAGGCTGCTGGTGAAGCCCAGCCAGCCCGACTCGTCGGTCCAGGTGGAGGCTGTTTGTTTACAAGTCTGGAGTCATGACATCCATGGGGGATGGCTTCATGTTGATGGCTGGTGTTGGGGTCGTTTGTGCGTGGCGACCATAATACGGCGCCTCCGACGCACCGCTCACCTTTGCCAACCAGTAGAGAGTCTAGAAGAGTTAGTGATCTTGTCTATCCTGGACGAATGGAAAAGTGTACTGAAGATGCATAGGCGTGAGTCTGTCGCATCTCGACCAGCGAAGGGCGATTCCACCAAAGGACCATGATCATTCGTCACTACTGTTTGCTGATATTTGAGACTTTTATGGATCCAAACACGCGTTTTGGCGTTGAAATTCTCCTCAATACTATGTCACTCTACTTGGAACGGTGCGACGTGAGAGGTCGCATTCGACGCTGATGGCATGTGGGTGTTGTTCTTGTTTTTCTTCTGTTGTTGCTGCTTGGACGGCGTGAGCGCATCGACCGTGGGTTGCTGTTTGCCGTCGTGGGTCCATCCTTTTGGAAGCGGCTTGTACATGTACCCGACACGGCCCAGCAAGATCACGGCATCCGCGCTATCACTGTGCACGATGCGCCACAAGAGTCGCAGTGTCCAGAGAAAACTCATGACTACGCGACTTCACAGAAACGGCAACAAGCTCATCTGGAAGCGGCCAGCTACCGTGAGCAGCACGCGGTCTCGAATCGCCCAGCGGTCCAGCCACCGCAGCTCCAGCATCAATGCGATCTGGGCCGCGGCAAACAGTAGTAATACGGGCACGAGTAGAAACTTGGTATTCAATCCGATCTTCTCCTTCATCAGCGGCGTGAGCGCGTCAATGGTGATCACCCAGTGGAGCCAGAGCCACATGGACGCCAGCGCGATGCTGCGCGTGTCCCAATTGAACAGTGTGGCTGCACACCACAGTCCCAATGAGAACTGGGCCGAAAGAAAAAGGTAGTCAAACGACGTGATGATCTGGCGACACGCCTCACGCTGGAAGAGACCGAGCGAGACCAACAGAAACAGCATCGTACTGCAGACGCCCGCGATCGCGATCGGCTGCGCGATGGCCATGGGATGTACCACCACCACGGTCGCCGTAAGCACAAGCCCCGTGCTGCCAAGAGCTACAAATGCCAGTCGTTCCCAGCTTTTCCAATGCAGTGGATGGAGCTGCACGGGGTAAAATGTGTGCGCACTATCAATGAGCTGCTGGACACGCACGTTGTACATCTGCGACAGCGGAAACTGGATCCAGCACTGCTCGCTTTTGCGTGGGCCAGCGGCGTAGTGTCTCTCCGAGCTTGTGAGAGCATTCAGCCGTGCGAGTGTCTCCGCTTCGGTGGCTTGAAGACGGATCTGGCAGCGCAGGTTCAGGCAGCGAAGCATGGGGCAGTTGATCTTGCGCTGCTGGCGCAGCTCTGTGTGGCGGCGGTAGATGTTGCGGCCCAGCACGATGCTCATAGTCACGAGTCCATTGGAGATGAGATTGTCGCTGTCGAACTGGATCTTGCCGTCCTGCGCCTGCGACTGCTTCTGCAAGGCGTGGAATTGGCTGCGCCAATCCGGGATGGCTGATGTCTCCATTGCCAGTAGCACAAACAGGTTCAGTGCGACTGTGACCACGGACGCCAGCACCAAGTAGCAGACAAGCCGCGTGTTGGCGTCTACTGCGATCGTGTGGAAGTTGCCCAGCCAGAGCATCACGGCGATACAGCCGCGCGCGTCGTCAAAGCCTTGTGCTAGTAGAGAGACGGATGCCGTGTTGACGGCCACGTAGAACCAGAACTCGTACGTACCCGCTTGCAGTTTGAGTACATCGAATCGCAGCAGCGCGATGCTGCAGATCGATCCTGGTAGCGTGAGTGCAAGTCCAACGATCGCAAGGGGGATCCCGTACAGTGGCGGCACAATACAGGCAATTGCAGCAAGCGCATGGCCAGCGTAGTAGACATAGAGGAGCACTTTTGACGTCCTTTGGTGGTCCACCGGGAGCTCTGCAGCGAGTAGCCAGTCTCGGATTATGGATGTGGGTCCTGCTGGTGCTGTAGACGTGCTCACGCGGTTAGAGCTACGATGGACGACGCGGCTGAAGAATGCGGCCGCTTCGCTGCCCAGTGACCGCGAGAGATCGAGCCGCGGCAAGTCCTTGCTAGGCACGGCCTCGTAGATCGGGGCAAGTGCCATGTCTGTTGAGTGGGTCGCTGGGCTTGTTTATGGTGAAGGTGGGTGTGGACTCACCCGACAACCGGGTGCCGGATCCAGAGTGGACTCGCAATGCGAGTCGCATGTCTGGTGGCAGTCCTGAGCTCGTACTGATCCGATCGCAACAGATATATTTATACCCTACACGGTGCTGTAGTTTGGAAATGCCTAGGTCCTGGTAACGCATTCTTCCATCCACGAATACCCACTCACCTGCAATCACGATCGCCTGGTACAAATGACTGATCGCTCCAACGCCCTAGACACACTCCCTACCTATTCCGAATGCCCCGTGCGGCACGAGCCGCTGCTGTCTATGCCGACACCACGCCCCCTCCCTCCTCGCAGTTAGCTCCGCCGCCGCCCGTGCAGCCACCACCTCCACTGGTTCCGCCAAGCCACGAACGACTCGTTCGCTACTGTGTGTACGAGATCGTGCAGGCCCATGCGTCGCCACCCGTGGATTTCCGCAAGACGCTCGCACATTCGCTGTTGCCCAAGTGGTTTGCTGCGGTCTTTACAGCATGGCAGCGCCGCTACATGGCTTTTGCTGGCGTTTTGTTTGGCATCGCGCCATTCGTGACGTGTGCCATCTTGTTTGTGCGAGCGCCGCTGGGCAGACAGCTCTCTGTACTGTCGTTTCTCTTGCAGACACCGCTGGTCGTGCTGGGTGGCATGGCGCTGAGGACGGATATTGTCAAGTTGCTGCTGTGGACGTTCGAGTTTTGGTTCTTCTCGTTTGCCAACACGTCGACGTGTTTCGTCATGGCGTTTTACTATGGTGACTTGCGCGCGCTGTACTTGGTGCCGATCTGGTTGAGTGTCGAGTTCAATATCTGTATCGACGCGTCGGTACGTGGCTACCGCTTGCTCATCGCCTCACTGGCGATCGGCACCATCTACCACGTCCTCGCGGTGGCGATGGTCGCATTCGAGGCGATTCCGGACGTCCAGACGTTCCAAGTCTCCAACTACGGACCGCGTGCACTCGGCGCCAGTGACTTCCTCGTCAACATGATCAATATCGTGCTCTACATGCTCGTGCGGGCGCTGTACCGCCGCAGCGGGCTACGCTGTAGGCTCCGTTGTATCGGATCGTGGCCAGGCCACCCCGAGAACGAGACCCAGACCCGGACCCAAATTCCAATCCAGCGTGGTATCCACATTGTGAGATGCGTGAGCTACCGTTGCGGTGTCCGGCTTCAGCCAAAGACCAAGGCGGTGATCGCCAACGGCGACGTGCAGCCCAGCACAGCTACGAGCGACCAGTTGCATTATGTGCCGCTTGGTCGTGTGTTTGACAGCTCTGAGACGCTACTGTACGGACGCAACAAGACAAATCACCGGCTCCCGTTGTGGCAGCGAGTCGCTATCCACGTAGTTGGCGGCATCGGACTCGCACTTACTGGGATCATGTTTCTCGTGCTCAGCTACGTGCCCGAGTACCCAATGGTCGCGAAACTCGCGGCCATCGCGGCGCCCGTGTTTACCATCACGTTCTGTCTCGTGTGCGTGTCGCTGTACCACCCGGGTCTTCTCAAGCAGCTCTGTTTCTCAGTCGACTTTGCGTTCATGGCCGTGCAGTTTCTGTTTGCCCACATTTGCGCGGCCTACGTGTGCCAGTGGGACCACCGTGCGTTTGTGTTTCTTGCTAGCTTTTGCTGGGTCGTGCTCATGCTCACGATCGACGCACTCACGCCCGTGGCTCGCCACAAGATCGGATTCCAGCTGCGCTTTCTGGTGCCGTTTGTGTGTGCCTCGATCACGGCCCATGTGCTGATAGCAAACGCTGTGGCCACGGGCGATCCGATTTGGCGACTACAAGACCACGTGATCTTCCGTATTCGCGGTTTCGGCCAGGCGTTTGATGTCCATGTGATGCCGGCGTTTTTTAATCGCGTGTGGATGCTCGTGCTGTGGGAACTGCGCGTGCTCTGGCGGATTCTCAAGTCGTCTCGCCACAGTTTGGTCATGATCCATGGCGTCGTGGATATGGAGATCACGACAGGTCGACGTCAAGCGATTGGATGTACAGAAAGTGCGGCGACTGCGCGAGTATTAGCAGGGCACCCGCTTGCTAAATTGCCTGGCTCTAGCAAAAAGTATCAGTTAGCAATCTAACCCCCCCCCCCCCCTCCCGCACATGATCACAACCGGTACTATCACAATGGACTGGAGATGCTTGTGATTCACACGAGTCTTTAAATAGCGTACTTGGAAGACCACCTTGCAAAACAAATGCAGCTTTTACGATCCACGTTCGTGGTCTGTATTGACCTTTCACAAAGACAACGAGACTTGGTGTTCCATGCATGCCGGGCCATGCTCCAAACAGAACCCGCAGTCGTCCATCCAGCGAATCTACCACGCGGTCCGTCGCTCGAATTCGACCTTCCACGCCAGTCCATTGCGCCTCTTCCTCCGCTTGTCCACAGCCCCGACCACCTCGTTCAACACCGCGTCTACGAGATCGTCCCAGCCCATGCATCTCCCTCAGTCGACTTGCGCAAGATGTTAACGCATTTAATCTTGCCGAGCTGCATGGTTCCCATGTTTATGCGATGGCAACGTCGCTTCATGGCCCCCGCTGGTGTCATGTTTGCCATCGCACCCGTAGTGACGTGTGCGATCCTGTTTGTTCCGGCGCGATTGGGCAGACAGCTCGCTGTGCTGTCGTTCCTACTGCAGACACCGCTGGTGACGCTAGGCGGCATGTCGCTGCGCACCGATATGCTCAAGTTACTACTCGGAACGTTCGAGTTTTGGTTCTTTACGTTCGCCAACACGGCGACGTGTGTGGTGATGGCGCTCTGCTACGACGACTTGCGTGCGTTGTACCTCGTGCCAATCTGGCTGGGCGTCGAGTTCAATATCTGCATCGACGCAGCCGTGCGTGGGTCTCGACTGCTGATCATGTCCCTTTTAATTGGGGTTGTCTACCATTCAACCGTCATGGTCGTGGTCGCGTTTGACGCGATTCCCGACGTCCAAACGTTTCAAGTGATGAACTATGGTCCACGCGCACTCGCTGCCAGCGACTTTATCACCAATATGGTCGGTACAGTAATCTACATGCTCGTGCGTGCGCTGTACCGACGAAGCGGAGTCATATGCGGCAAATCCAGCCAAAAGAAACAAGCAACTGAAGACGGCAAACGGCGTGTGCGCTGTGTGAGCTACCGTTGCGGTGTGCGACTTCAGCCCAAGACCACTGCTGCGCTTGATGCTCCACTCGACGCGCGCGCGTCTGTGAACCAAAGTCACGTCCAGTTTGTTCAACTCGATCGCGTGTTTGACAGTTGCGAGTCCATGCTGTGTGGCCGCAATGTCACGTGCCACAGACTCGCGTTGTGGCAACGGCTCCTGATCCACGCGATTGGTGCAGTGGGGCTCTCGCTCACGGGCATCATGTTTCTCGTGCTCAACTATGTGTTTCCGTACCCGCCGGTGGCCAAGGCGGCAGCCATCGCGGCTCCGGTATTTACGATCCCGTACTGTGTGATCTGTGTGTCGATCTACCACCCGGGACTGCTCCGGCACTTGTGTTTGTCAGTCGACTTTCTGTTCATGGCTGTGCAGTTTCTCTTTGCGCACGTCTGTGCTGCGTACGTCTTCACCTGGGATCACCGCGCATTCGTGCTTCTCGCTAGCTTTTGCTGGGTCATGACGATGCTCACCATTGACGCGTTCACGCCCGCCGCTCGCCACAAGATCGGATTCCGGCTCCACTTTTTGCTGCCGCTAGTCTGTGCGTCGATCACGGCGCATGTGATGATCGCCAATGAAGTCGCAAACCGTAACTCGACCTGGCGACTTGAAGACCAGATCATTTTCCAGGCAAAGGCGTTTGGTCGACGATTTGATCTCCACGTCATGCCAGCGTTTTTCAACCGTGTATGGATGCTCGTAGTGTGGGAACTGCGTGTGCTTTGGCGGATTCTCAAGTCTTCGCGCCATAGTCTTATCATGATTCACGGTGTAGTGGATCTCGAGGTGGCAAGCCGTCCTCGCTTGAATGGCGTCTATCCTGCTGCAGCATCCGAGCGCTCAGTTCGAGATTCCACTGCTCACCATCGTGACCTCAAATAATGATCTGATACCGCACACATTGAAGTGAGACCAATCAATTTATGATATCTGATACCGCATCAGAAACTGAGTTTTGTATTCTAAATCGAGCATCCAGCTGTGGAAGTCTCCGCCCAAGATGTTAGACGATGGTACGTCTAGGATGCGGTGCAGTCGAAGCGACGTGCGCTACTCCATCTACACTTCATCCTCCGCTACACTTTGCTCAAGTGCCAGTACATGAAGCCCACACCTACGCGATCATCGAGGCCCAGACTCCACCATCCGTCAACTTGCGCAAAGCACTCTCGCACTCGTGTTTCCCCGCCTGGTTTGTTCCTATATTCACGAGATGGCAGCGTCGCTATACGGCACTTGCGGGGATCTGCTTCATCATGGGCCCGTTTGCATCATGTGCCGTCTTGTTTGTGGCGGCACCGCTGGGCCGCCAGCTCTCGGTCGTCTCGTTCGTCTTGCAGACGCCGTTGCTCGTACTGGGCGGCATGGCCCTGCGCACGGATATCGTCAAGTTGCTGCTCAAGACGTTCGAGTTTTGGTTCTTACGACTGCCAACACCGCGACGACCGTGATCATGATCCTGTACTACCGTGATCTCCGTGCGTTGTATTTGGTGCCAATCTGGTTTGGTGTGCAGTACAATATCTGCATTGACGCTGCCGTACGTAGCTCCAAGCTCATGATCGTCTCACTGCTGATTGGCGCGGTGTACCACTCGATCGCAATGGCGATGGTCGCGTTCGGGTTGATCCACGACGTCCAGGCGTTCCAGATCAGCGACTACGGGCCGCGTGCACTCGCCGCCGATGACTTCTTAGTCAACACAATGGGCACAATCATCTACATGCTCGTGCGCTCCATGTACAGACGTGGCGCCATGCTCCGCAGTCGCCCAAGGCGACAGCAGCATGCGCAGCCAAGAGATGTACACCTAGTGCGCTGCGTGAGCTATCGATGTACCGTCAAGCTTCAGTCCAAGACGGCTGACATTGCCTCATCTGACGAGCACTCGGCCACAGCCAAGACCCAAGGTCAGTTGCGCTGCTCCAAAGTAGAAACGTCATTTAATAGCCGTGAGACGGTACTATGCGGTCGCCACTTGACTCCCTACCGCCTTCCGCGTTGCCAGCGACTCACTATCCACACGGTGGGTTTCATCGGTCTCTTCCTCACGAGTCTCATGTTCCTCGTACTCAACTCGACGTCCGCATACACGCCCATCATGAAGGTCAGCGCCATCGCTGCGCCGGTTTTCACGGTCTCGTACTGCCTGGTCTGCCTCTCGCTGTACCACCCACGACTTCTCCGACACCTTTGTCTCTCATTCGACTTTGCGTTTGTGAGCACACAATTCATTTTTGCCCACATCTGTGCGGGGTATCTCTACCAGTGGGATTATCGTGCTTGTGTCGTAGTCGCGAGCTTCTGCTGGGTGCTTCTGATCATCACAGTTGACGCGCTGACGCCCATGGCACGCCACAAGATCGGATTTCGGCTTTGGTTCTTGGTACCTGCGCTGTTGGCGCTGATCGTCGCATCGCTGCAGCTCGCCAACGAAATCTCCACCAGCGGTTCTACGTGGCGGCTGCGTGATTTCACCATCTTCCAAGCCAGTGCATTTGGCCACGAATTCCGAATCCACGTCAAGCCAGCGTTTTTCAACCGTGTGTGGATGCTGCTGTTGTGGGAATGCCGTGTGCTGTGGCGGATTCTTCGAGCCTCGAGCCACAGTCTGATCATGATTCACAGCGCCGTTGATATTGAGATCACGAGCCGTCGTCGTGGAGCCACGTGTCCGAGTAGTGAAGCCGTCAGCCAACAGTTCACGACGCGAATCGCTCCATCACCGTGTGATATTGCAGCAGCAGGATTGTCGCAAGCGTCCTAGTAATCAAACGATAGGGTACCCGATTGAAGTACTATTCTCTCTTGATGGTTGACTCCACTTCGCATCTATTCTGGGCACTCGCAACTTGTCTTTCTCCATTCTAATTCTCTCCAGAGTCACTGTGTGTGCACGACATTAGCTGTGGGGGAGAGGCCGGCTCGCTCAATGTATGGCTTGGACTCGGTGGCTGTCATGCCCGCGGCGCTGGCGCGCGGCCCATCGCCCCCCTTTAGTGAGGAAGTGCTGTACGACATCGTGGCCAGCATGACTCTTCCAGTGGTCGACATCTCGCGCTCGGTGCGCAGTGTGCTTCTCAATCGACCAGCAGTCGAACGACTCAATCACATGATCGCCAAGACGCGAATACCGCTGTTTCTGCTATCCAACGTGGCGATAGGCTTGGTATTGACTTGCCATCTTGGCCGCGCCACGATGAGCCGCTGGCTCGCAATACCAACATTTCTGATCTCGCTCCCGGCGCCTCTCATCCAGATGCTCATGATGCGCTACGAGATCGTGCTTCTACTGCTGCGGACCTACGATTTTTGGTTCTTCACGACGATCTGGACGGCGTCCATGCTATTGTTCTGTGCGTGTCTGGGCGACGCGCGTCTGCTCGTAAACTTCGGTGTCTGGTTCAGCATGCAAGCCAACATCATGATCGACGCCACCGTGTCCGTACGTGAGGCGGTCTACTTTACCGTCATGGGACTCTTCTTCAGCATGGTGATGATCGCAGCGCTGGCACTAGGCGTGGTGGACGAGCTCCATGACTTTGCCGTGCTCAGTGTGAACGGCTACCAACTCACGGCACAGGATATCGTGATCAATGGTTGGTCCACGTGTCTGCTCATACTGTTTCGCAATCTGTATCGCCGCCGCACGGCGCTACGCGACCATGGTGCCAACAAGACGGTCGTGCAGTGTCTCTCGTATCGATGCCGGGTGCGGCTACGTAGCCGCACTCGCAGGGGACGCAGCGGCTCCAGTGTCTCTTCCGTCACAAGTGTGTCCAGAGCGTCGTCCGCGGCCGTGACCAAGCCCACCGCGAGCTACTTCCAAAATGCCAAGATGGTCCAATTGCGGTGTATGCGCAATAAGATCAAGTTCAGCCCACGGAACCTCATGGCGCCGTTCGCCAAGCGGCTCTTTAGCCACGACAACGACGGTCGGCGCGTGATGTGGCTGCGCATGGCTGTGGTTCTACTCATGGGAGCCGGTGTGCTACTCACAGTCGTGTCATTTGTTCCGGTGGTCGGTGAGCACTGCCGTGTGGCCTCACTCGCCACTACACTAGTATTCTTCTTGCTCTCGCTGGTCGTGTGCCACCGGCAACTGCTCAAGTTTCTCGTGTTTTCGTTCGACTTTGCGTTTCTGTCGTTCCAGCTCACAGTCATGCACGTGGCGCTGTGTGATCTTTTCCGCTGGGACTCGCGCAGCTTTGCGATTGCCTCGGTGTGGCTTTGGGTGCACTGGGTGATCACGTTCGACTGCATGCCGCCAGAGGTCAAGTCGAAGCTAAGGCTACGGTACCGGTTCGTGGTTGTCATTGCGCTTCACTTTGTGGTAGCGCACGTGCTACTCGTGTACCAGCTCGTCATCTCCGAGCGGGAAACGTTTCGAGACCGAGCGATTGTCAACTCGGACGTACTTGGCTTCCACATCCACATCACAGTGTTGCCACTGCTCATCAGTCGCATGCTCATGACTTTTGGCTGGTCGTGTCGCATCGTCTGGCGGCTACTGCGACGCAATGAAAACGAGCTGATCATCATCCAGGGCACGGTCACCTATATCAACAACCGCCGCAAATTCAAGCAACTGGAAGACGATTTCCAGCGGAAGGACCGCAGGACCTCGAAAGTGCAACAGTTTGCACGACTGATGACACGTCGGCTCTCGGGCTTTGGTGCCGCGACGGTACCGGACGTGTCAGCTCTGTCGAATACAGAGACGCATGTGAGCCCGTTCGCTGTGCTACCATCATCACCACCGGTAGCCAACACACGACTGACCAACATCGCGAGCCAGATCCACGAAGCGACGCGTGCACTGCCGCAGCTCCAGCTCCAGCTCCAGCTACAACTTCAGCAACCGCGCCGCATGAGCCTTGCTGTCGCTACGACGGGCGGCTCACGACGAGAGGTCACTGTGTTTGACGCCAGCGGATCCATGCAATTTGAAACGAATCGCTCGCGACGAGCCAGTGTTGCAGACGCACATACGGCGCTGATGAAGATCACAATGGGGGACGCGCCAGACAAAGAAGAAGACAATTCACGAGTACCGACGTCAACGGGGTTGGCACCAATGACTCGCATGGTGGTGACCGACGAAGTCCAGGAATTTTCACACAACTCTGAAGATGGATCCGAGGAGTACGACGAACAACATCGTCTCCAGATTTGATTTGAGCAGGTAGAGCAGAGAATACCATTGAGAAATGTGCTTCTTTTTTTTTTTTTCAGAATATAGCATCGTTTAAGAGAATGATGGTCTTCAATTTGCGGAGTGTTTGCTTCCTTGTAGATTTGCTAGCATGCCTTTCCATTGCTTGCACGGTCGTTGGTGGGCAGTGTCCTCGTACTCGATGGCTTACTGGATCAGAATCCGTTCATTCTCGAGCCGCCATAGCAATCGCCAGCACCACCAAAACACGCTAAACAGTCTGCTCAACAGGAACGATGCCACGCGAAACTGGAACGAATGGCGGCCAGCAGTGATTGTAAACAGGATGCGGTCATTCAGCTGCCAGCGCCGTAAGAACACGAGAGCCACGGCGTCTCATGCTGCGCTGATGAAAGGTACCGATACATCACTACATTGACTTTTAACGCTGCGGAATCACAAGAGGAGGATGAGAAACGAGTGCCGACAGCAACGGCCTCAACGCCCATGACTCGTGGTGACGGACGAAATCCAGGAGATTTCACACAATTCCGAGGAATCTGAGGACAACGAGGAGCAGAATCGACTCCAAATCTTATCCACAATTGATGAAATACAACTGAGTTGACACTGCAACGTCAATGTTGACGGAAGAGAATGGCTGCTAGATCCAAATGGGATCCCATGGAAAAAAATCCACAATGCATGGTCTCAGATACCACCATCCACCCGAAAATAGAGCACGGCATTCAGGGACTCCTACTCGCTCCTGGTGTGTGTGTCGGAAGTATTCGAATTCGTAGTACTCACAGCTCCATGCAAAATGGACATCGCTCCATTTACACGTTGTGGTCCTGGCCACGCTCAGGCTCCTCATCCCGTCGTCTATGAGCTACGAGCTAGTCGCCCACTGCCCACCATCGACTGTGCGCGATACGTCAAGCACGTGATCTTTTCATCTTCGCAACTCCAAATCGCGAATCGCGTTCTGCATCGTGGCCGCCTCTTTTTCGTTATCAGCTTTCTTGTGGGTATCTTCACGAGTACAGCGCTCGCGACAGCTCCTGCGGTAATCGGTCGATGGATCGGTCTCAGCTTGGTTGTGACGGAGGCGCCGCCGATCGTCGCGACGCTCATCTCGCTGCGCTACGATATGCTTCTGCTACTACTCGGTGTTTACGAGATCTGGTTTGCGTCGCTTCTGAATCTTGTGTCGCTTGTGTTACTCGGCGTCTGTATGGACGACGCGCGTGGATTTGCCATGGTCTTGCCAACGTTGGCGTTTGTGCTGATCGTGCTGCTGGACGCCAACAATCGCATGGTTCGCCAAACCGTGCTAGTGTGCAGCATTGCCACAGTTCTGTACATTGTATTTGCCGTGTACGTTGCGTTTGAGCTCATCGATGGCGCCAACACGACACTTGTGATACTATCATGCGGCACGCACGAGCTCCACGCCGCCGACGTGATCACCAACGGACTAGGCACGAGCGTTGCGATTCTGCTGCGCAACGCGTACCGTAAATCGTCGTTGATCAGCCGCAAAAACCACTGTACAGCCGGGCAACCAGGCGTTGTGCCATGTATCGCCTACCGCTGCCTCCTACAACTTGTGCCCGCGCAGGCAGCAATCGTCGCACCCGCAGTGCGCTCAGCCCAATCGACAGAGGACCCAACACGGGAACCCTTGAACCCGGATTGCACGGCACAGCTACGGTTTGTGCCGATCCCGACACAATTCGACTCGTCGTACATACTTCTATGCCTTCTTCTTTCTTCACGCCAGTACTCGTATCGTTTCCGAAGCCTGCTGCGTGTGGCCGGCGTCGCAGGTCTCATTGCGACCATGATCTCGCTGGCGTCCCTACTTTCTCATCACTTGCCGTATCTGGTTCACGTAGCGCTACTACTCACCACCGCACACTGTGGTGTGTTCATCGTCCACTGTCAGCTCCAGCTACTCAAGCGGCTTGCGACCACGTTCGATTTTCTTTTTCTTTCGGTGCACTTGACGCTTGCGCATCTGTGTGTGTGCGACATGGTAGCCTGGAAACCCCGCCATGTTGCGTTACTTGTCGCCAACTGGCTGTGGATCCACTGGGTGATCACTCTGGACGCACTCACGCCCGTGTGGAGAACGCGTCTAGGTCTATGGAGACCTCTCGTGTTGGCCGCTATGGTGCTGTGTCTGGCCGAGCAAATTGTGCTGTGTGTGGAGATATTTGTGTGGAAGCGCTGGGACCTTCGAGACCGCGAGCTGTTTTCGATCCGTATCGGAAGTCGTTCGTTCACGGCGCGTGTGGTGCCGTTTCTCTTCAGCCGCGTAATCTCGATCTTTTGTTGGGTGGCACGATTGGTGTGGAGATTCGTTGCGCAGAATCCTCACGAGCTCAAGTTCCTTCAAGGCAAAGTGGAGTACGACGACACACTTCACATGCGTCGGTTGCAGGGTCATCTTCAGAAAGGGCAACAGCAGCAGCAGCAGCTATCTCACAAGAATACTCTAGTTGCTCTGACTCCATCAGCAAACACATAGGTCATTGCATGTTTCCTTTTTGAGGAATGAAGTATGGTTTAGATGGGAATGTGTGTGTACCTGAAATCAGGAGTAAATACCGACAGAAATGGCCGTATCTAGCCTTCACGTTGTTCAGTAGTTGAAGAGGCACCAGGTGCAACAGCTCGAGTTAGGACATGCATACCCTTCCATCGTCGATGGGGTCGATGCCGTGCAGCGTCCTCGTATTGGAGAGCTTCCTGGATGAGAATCAACTCGCTCTTGACTCGTCTTTCCAGCCGCCACAGCAATCGCCAGCACCACCAAAACACACTGAACAGGCGGCTCAACAGGAACGACGCCACTCGAAACTGGAATGAATGGCGGCCGGCCGTGATCGTAAACAAAATGCGGTCGTTCAGCTGCCAGCGCTGCAGAAACACGAGATCCACGGCGATCAGTAAATGCCCGACGATCAGAAAGAGAACCACAAGCGACGCCAGTCGCATCTGGATGCCAAGCGATTGCTTGGCGAAGGGTGTCAGTGCGTCAAGTAGAAGCACATAGTGGCTCCACAGCCAGCAGCTCAGCAAACCGTAGCAGCGACGGTCCCATGCTTGCAAGTGACACACCGAGAGGAACGCAAGCGTGAGCTGGACGCTGATGAACCAAACGTCGAATGACCGAAGTAGTTTGCGAAGAAGCTGGCGCTGACAGAGCGCGAGACACACCATCGAGTGTACACTTGCCATCAGTATAGCTGTGATGCTCACACCAAGATAGTGAGGCTGGCAGGCTGCCAGCAGCGCCGTAAACGCAGCAGTCCACGCGAACGACTGGTACAGCCATTGGAGCTGTCTGACGGACGACACATTGACGGTTTGGCGCCGTAAGACCTGGAACATGGATTGGCACACGATGTTGTCGGCTTGGAAAAACTGATTCGGTCGAACGAGACGTAGCTGAGCGAGTGGTGCTGTAGGCGCCAGTGGTTTCGATACGGGCTCTACTCCTTCGTCTTCTGGCGCGAGACCCACCACGTCCAAGTCTACCACGACAAGCCGCGTGCGGCAGCGATACGTGATGCACCGAACCATTCGCTTGTCATGATCAACGTTGGTCCTGGATTCGGCCGTCATTTGGTATTTACGGTATGCGTTGCGCAAAAGCATCATGATGACCGTCACGAGTCCATTTACCACGATGTCGCTACATTCCACACGCCAGTCGCCATGCGAGAACAAGACGAGCGTCTGCGATTCGTCGATCATATCCAGCGCCAGGTACACAGCGTATCCCATGAGAGTGACACCAGTCGCGATCGAGAGCACGATCATGTTCTTGGTACCGCGGTTGTTTGCGTCGATCAACATAATTTGTTGGTACCCAACAAACGAGAGCAGAGGCACCGCGCCTCGCACATCTCCGTACTTGACGTATCCGAAGCCCGCGGTCGCGGCATTGACAAGCGTGAAGAACCAAAAGTCGTACGTACGCGTGAGCAGTCGAGTCATATCGTACCGGAATCCCAGAGTCGTCGCAAACAGTGGTAGCGTCTGCAAGATCAGCGCCAGAATCCCTAGGATGCGGCCGGTTGGTGCGGCGACAAAGCCACAGATCCACATGGGAACACAACCCAGCGCCAAGCTGAGACCGACTACTCGTCGCGACTTGTGGAGCACATAGTTACATCGTTGGAGCCAGCGAGGATGGAGTAGCACGTCCTTGAGACACGTGTTGCAGTTGATCTTTGGTAGCTCACTCGTCTCGCGAAGCACGTAGATTAAAGGGGCTGCTTCGGGTGGCCGTAGGTAGTGAGGTGGAACGGCGGACATCACTGTACAATATGCACAAGCCGTCGATCCAACAAAATGATTCGCCGCAGTCGCTGTTCTCGCAGACGGGATTTTTGGGTTTACTCTCAACTACGCGTTCAAAATAGGCCATCGAGCTAAATTTGACTCGTCTAGTTGCACATAGACAATCCACATCCTTTCTAAACCAATGTATATGTAATCCAGTATATTGAAGTTAGAGATATCCTACTTCAGTCAATGAGTGAGGATTCCAGCGGAAGAACCGACGACCCGCGGCGCGCCTGCAGTACCTTTGTGGCGACAGCACCCCCACTAGGTCCTCCTTGTCTGGATCCACTTGCGGGAGGTCCTTGACGGGTCACGGGTGATGCGTCAGCGAACGAGGATGGGCCCCGGGCCATGGTGCTTGTGCCTTTGCCTCCAAACTTGGAGTTGCGACTGGAAAGTCGAGCCTTGACCGTCATCCAGAGACACATCACGATGGTGATGCGCATCCACACACCTTGGACGTGCTCCCACGAGAGACCCGTGAGATGGGTAAGAGCCATGAACGGATACTCGTGGGTGAGGAACAAAACGTAGAACAGAATCTCGAGCTTCTGCGCTCGCCACACGGCCTTGAGTCCCTTGGCCCTCGCCAAAAAGTAGAACCGGAATGCCACGATGAACACTAGCGACACACCCTCAAGTGCCTCATCCAAGTGTTCCAGCACGTCCATGTCGATCACGGGCGCTGCGATATCCACGAGATTGCAGACCAGTACAGCTAGCCCGACGAAAATCAAAACCTCGCTGATGCGCAGCATTGGCGCGAGGGCCTTGAGCTTCATTTTGCGGTTGATATCGCGTGTGAGAATACAGATCTGGATCAAAAACGTGAGCACGGAACACGTCTCGGAGATGTCGTTGAGTGTACGCGCGAGCTCTGGGTCGGGAAAGCCGAAAGGAATCAAACTGGCAAAGCTCAGGAATGCGATCACCAGTAGAAGGCTCACTAGGGGTTCTCGTCGTCGACGAAAGAATGTCGTGAACAGGTACTGGAACAGCGCAAAGTTCATGAGCAGCACGAGCGGTAGACACAGTGTCACATCGATGATCTCCATGATCTCCGTGGGCGTTAATCCGGTGAGCTTCATGGCGACAGCGATAATCGAGATAGTCTTGTATTCGGTGTCACGGTTTATGCCCGTGTGATACAGTGCCACAGGACGACTTCCTAGGCCACTCAAAGCTGTTGACTAGCTGTGTACAGCCTAGTCCACGTCTCAAGGCTAAGCACATCGTCTCAAGATCCTGACTCGTGCAGCGTCGTCTGATCTTATCGGTGCAGCTGGAGCGATTTTAGCTGAGAATAGAATGCATCCAAATGGACTCGTCTCAGAACTTCGAGCCGTGGTCTCCGGTAACTGGTGGCAGCGTCGGAGAACTCTGTGTGGTAGCACTTTGCTTTCGTTTCCTGTTTCGTATCAAATCCTCGTACATCACGGCCCCTTGCAGCACAATGAGCTCGTCGTGACCGCGCTTGTGGAGCCGCACAAGCAGCCGCAATGACCAACAAAACGTAGGGATCATACGCCCAAACAGCATCGGAATCACACGAACTCGTACGCGGTGGCCCCACAACATTGTATCCAGCACTGAGCGGTCCTGCATGCCCTGCGTATTCCACACTATGATCTCCAATGACAGCACCCCGTGCGCGAAGAGAAACACGGCGAGCACTATCCACGCGGTCCAGCGGCGGTAGTCCAGCCGCACTCGCATCACGGGAGTGATGCTGTCCAGCATCAACACCCAATGCACCCAGAGCCAACTGGAGAGCACGGCAAGACAGCGTGCGTCCCAGTAAAAGGCATCGCACACACAGAGATGCGCGACTGAGAGCTGGGTCGAGACAAATCCAAAGTCAAACGACACACAGAGCCGCCGGATCAGAAGGCGTTGCTGGTGGAGTGCGTAGACACTGCAGAACAGTGATGTGGAAATAACGGAGACCGTGGGAAGAATCAGAGACCGTCGAGACGATGACGATGACCCAGACGAGTGCAGAATCAGTGCGAGCACGGTGCTGACAATACCAATTGCCTGTAACGTGTGGAGAAGGCGTGAGAGAAGAGGCGACAGTGGTCGGATGCACGGTTTGACCACCCATTGCAGCAGTGTGTTAGCTGGGTCGAATACATCCGCTATTGGAACGAACTGGAGCTGCGTATTGGAGATCGCGTGCCGTTCGTCAGTGTTCGCATCGTGCACCACCATTCGCTGCGGAGCAACTGAGGTGGTCTTGCCGGTCTTGTTTGCTCTTGTTGCTGGGATGCCGTTGTCAGCGAGAGCGAGTCGAACACGGCATCTGTACGTGATGCACCGCACGCTGGCGACCGCCGCAGTGTGGCGAGGCTGTCTGTCGACGAAGTACTTGCGTGCAGCGTTGCGGAGCAGCATGACGATGACCGTGGTAAGTGCGTTAACGATTCCGTCCACGACGGAGACCGTGCGCGTGCCGTACTGTAGAAACGCAGGGTTTACCGCTGCGTCAACAACTCCAATGAGCGCGATCACCATGAACACAAACAACGTGAGCGCCGCGAGTACAGAGGCGACCGTCGTGGTCGACACGGCACGGTAGCTGGCGTCCAGAAGGATCGTGATCTCAAAGCCCAGCACGGCGCTAATGAGCGAGCAGGCACGCAAGTCGTTCAAATGGACGGCCATGAGCGCCATCGCGAACGCGTTGGTCACACTCAGGTACCAGAACTCGTACGTGCGCAGCAGGATCCGCACCATGTCAGCTCGCAACACGAGAATGCCCGCGATAATACCCGGTAAAGAGAGAACCATACAGCCCACGCCAAACCCACGCGCTACGCTGGCAGGGCAATACAGCGAGCTGGCACCCAGTGCGCCACCGAAAAACTGGGCGGCGCTGATGTATCGCTTGTGATGGTGAAGCCACGAGTTGCACCGCCGCAGCCACGTCTCGCTGAGCAGCACATTCTTGATACCCTTGGAGCAGTCGACTACGGGAAGCTGCACGGCACTCGCCTTGAGTTCGTAGACGATGTGCCGCTGTGCCGTGCTGGCGCATCGAAGGTCGATGGACCCACGCGGCGAAGTGAGGGCTGCAGCGACGGCGGCCATTGATGACTTGAAGTGCACAGCGTGTGGTGGATCAAGCTGGGTGTTTTTTTAAAGTCCTCGGTGGGTTTGTGTGTCGGTCTGTGTTCTTGCTACTGAAAACCCAACGCCAAAAATACGTTTAGTGTCCATGTTCAAATTCCAAATACAGCTACGTTCGCTTTGCCTCGTGCTACCCAACAACAAATCAAAAACGTCGCAACTTGGGGCTGCGCTTGCGAAAAGAGCTACGTTCCGATGGAGACGGCGACGGTGACGTCGTCGCTGGTGTCGGTTCTGCCGCAATGGATGTGCTGTCGGTCGATGCTGGAGCCGGAGCTGGAGCAGGGGCCTCCGTGGCTGGGGCCTCACTGACTGGCGCTTGAGTAGCTGGTGCTTCTGTCGTCGGGGTCACTGTCGCAGGCACGACAGTGGGCGGGGTCTCCGTTGTCACAGCAGGAGATCCGACAGCAGTTGGCGAAGCAACCACGGGTGCGCCTCCAGCCGCATGGAGCCCTCCCAGTCGTCCCATTCCTCCAAGTCCACCAGTTCCCGCACCGAGTGTCGACGCTGCAGTCGCAGTTGCGGGTACTCCTCCTAGACCTGCGGTGGGCAAGGCACCGAGTCCACCACGACCAGCAACCCCTCCCAGTCCGCCAAGTCCGCCAAGACCACCTGCGCCACCAAGAACTCCTGGCCCCAAGCCGGCTCCCCCAAGCGCACCAAGTCCCCAGCCACCAACAACTCCGGGTCCGGGTGGACCACTTGGAATCTGACCACCAAACCCAGAAGGCTGTACCGTGGGCGATGGCGCTTGTGTCTCTGGAACACTGGCATTGCCACCCGTGATCTGGATGTTTGCAAACGTCGTACCAATGTTAACACCGCGAATCTTGGAAAACACGTTCGACTCATCGTGCTTGTCTTTCTTCTGCTTCTTGTGCTTTGCGTGTTTCTTGTCCTTCTTGTGATTCTTGTGCTGGCGGCGGTGATGGTGATGTCTCTTCATTCTCTTGTGCTTGTGATGCTTGTGATCATCACTGGAGTCGTCGTCACTGGAGTCTTCATCACTGGAATCTTCATCACTGGAATCATTCTCACTGGACTCGTCCTCACTAGAGTCCTTTTCATCACCGTAGTACCCTTCGCTCGACTCGACTAGAGACACACTCTTGCCGACGGCATCTTCAGTCCCACGTGACCCACGAAAGCCATGGCCGATCGCAGCCAGGAGCGAATCCGGAATCGATGGATCTGCTTCGTGGCCTTCTTTCTCCAAGACGCGCCGCAAACCTCCGTTCTCTACCAGAGAGTGAAGTACGTTCTCTAGCCAAACAAGTTGCGCTTGTCGACTCGTAACTGCTGCGACTTGTTGCTGCTGCTGGATCCCTTGGGCAAACGCCGAACTCGGAAACGGTTCTTGTCCACTCACAGGCGTCGACGCCACTGCCAGCAACCAGCCGCCAACTGCCACTGCTGCTGCTGTTTGCTTCATCGACCATCGTGTGCTTCGTCCCATGTCTTTGTATACGCACTCGGCGTCCGCTTCTTCAGTGAGCTCTGCCTCCAGCATCTCTTCTTCCATCTTCCATCTTCATCTTGATACCGACCGCACACTGGCCTGCGGACAGATCGCGGAACCATGCTGATCGACAGCTACGACTGATGCTCGATCCACTTGATCATCCACACGGGCCTTGATTGATTGACCATCACTTACCGTCTCCATCCTCTCCGCCATCATCCCTCTTTCCTAATATTCTATTCCCCGGACGTGATAGACAGACTTGCCAACACTTAGTACACTGCTGCGTCGTCATCCGACGACGTCGAATCAGACCGTGCACGTTTGTTGGTCGGCGATTTGGGAGTCTCCAGCGGCGACACACCATACTCGCGCTTGGCGTAGCTGGCTTTCATGCCCGACATACACCGCTTGAGCGCCATCTTGTGGTCGACAATCGGGAACGGGTAGTCCTTGCCAATCAAACACCCGGCGGCGCGCTGCACTGTCATGGGCGACTTCCACGGCTCGTAAATGTACTTTGTGGGCATATCTTTCAGCACGGGGATGTACTTGCGGATGAATTTGCCCTCTGGATCCCACTTTTTGCCAAACGTCGACGGCGAGTACACACGGAAGTAGGCCGAAAAGAACGCACTCGCGCTGAGCCAGAGCCAGTTGCCGCCATTGATGCACCAGTCGTGGTCGATCAGCCTTTCCTGGAACACCTCCAGTCCACGTACCCACGAAATGTACAGATCACCACGCGTCAAAAAGCACGCGACCGAGTGGCGAGCGAGATGGTGCATCCAGCCTTCGTCCCGCAGCTGGATCATGATCGCGTCGATCCACGGGTAGCCCGTCTGGCCTTCCTTCCACGCCTCAAACTGGACCTTGGCTAGCTTCTCGTCCTCGCTCATATCGTCTTCGTTCTCTGGGATCGTGTGGTATCGCCAGTCGATCTGTAGACACTGCGGGTTTTCCTCCATCTTGTCGAAAAACGGGTTCGCGTGGCCGTTGCAGTAAAAGAACTCTCGCCACAGTAGCTGGCCGTCAAGACTCACGGGCGGCGCCGACGATGCCTTTTGGTGGCGTTCTTGGATCTCTCGCACACGGTGGTAAAACAGGCGAGGCGACAGACAGCCAAAATACAAGTACGGACTGAGCGAGGTCGTGGACGCCGACGGTGCCGTCTCGGCCGGAGAGGTCTTGGGCTTTTCAAACTTGACTACGCGGCCTTCGTTCTTGCAGTACTCGGTCAGGATCGTGCGCGCGATGGATTCGCCGCCATAAATAAATGAATGCCGCGGCGACGGCGTGTATCCAAACTCGGTCACATCGGGGATCGTAAACGACTGCTCGGGGCCAGCGATCATCTCTAATTGCGACTTGAGCTGCTCGTCGTCCTGTGCAATGGCACTCCAGTGGTCTAGGATCTGCTGGTACAGCTCACTGGGCATCAAGTCGGGCTTTGGTAGACGCTCTGGTGCATCCACAGGCTTGGCCGGTACGGGGAACGCCGCGATCGTGCGCATGAACGACGTGTAGGTCTTGGGCGCCTTGCCGTGGTGCTGTGAGATGACCGCGTCCAAATCGTACAGCGTCTGGCCGCGCGTGACTTCGACCTTGATGTTGAGCTGTGCGCACAACTCCTTGACTTTGTTATCGCGCTCAATCGCAAAAGGCTCGGCCAATCCATCAAAGAAAACGTGGGTAATATCCCACGCCGGCAGCACACGCTTGAGCACTTCGACGCTATCGCCACGTGCGATGATCAATCGCGAATCACGAGCCGCGATGGCCTCGGAGAGCCCAGAGACGGATTCGATCAGAAACTGGAAACGGTTTACGCCACAGAGCATGATCTTTGGTCGGTGGATAACGTAGAATGGGATGATTGTCGCTCCAGCGGGAAGCGCCGATCGCAAAGCGGCTTGCAATGCCAGATTGTCATGGATGCGCAGATCGCGACGGAACCACACGAGCGCACGCATTTGTTTGGAGGAAATATCTGACGGGGGCGGGATTGTGTCTGGACGTCCGGCGTTCTGGGCAGCGGCAATCGCGGCTTCGGCTGCCTCTTCCTCTGCGTCTCCTACTGCGGGTGTGGGCGCACACGGCGGGGGCAGAGACTCGTCTTGAGGGAGCAGACTTCGGGCGAACCGGTCCAGGTCCAACAGCTCATTATTGGGTTCTTCCATTTGCTTCGTTCTTGTTCCGGACACGGGTGGAATAGAGTTTGCCTCGGGATCTAATCTTAAATTGGGCCAACCTGAAAAAACAAATGATCTAGATTGATCCCCATTGGTTGAAATCGTGTGGCACATTCTGGGACGAGGTCCAGGTAGTATGTTTAGTACATGTACTAATTAGTACGATTTGCTGGTCACATTTTGAGTGTTTGTGACGACCCAAATAGTGTTATTTAACTTAAAACATTAGCTTACTATTTTACGATCTGGGCCGTTTTCGTGCGGGTTCCTGCTGATGCTGCTGCTGGTCCTGGAGCTGCAGCTTCTGGATGAGATGGCACTGGGGCTTGCCGTCATCATCACAGCACGGTGTGAGCACGCCGTCGTGGATGTGGGCCTTTTCATGGATGCCGTCAAGCCACTTGACGCATCGCTTCATAGCTGACGCGTGGTCGACGATCGGGAACGGGTAGTCCTTCCCTATGAGGCACCCGGCCGTGCGCTGTACACTGAGCGGGGCCTTCCATGGCTCAAAAATGTATCGTGCTGGCATCTTCTTCAGTGCGGGCACCCATTTACGGATGAAATCGCCCTTGGGGTCCCACGCCTGGACGTACAGCGACGGCGAATGGATCTGGTGGTAGTCGTGGAAAAAGCAACTGGAGCTCACCCAGAGCCAGTTGCCAATGTTGATGGCCCAGTCCAGATCGATGAGCTTCTCTTGGAAAAAGTAGGCACCACGAAGCCACGAAATGTACAAGTCGCCTCTGGTCAGGAAACACGCGACGGCGTGGCGCGCGACGTGGTGGGCCCAGCCTTCCACTTCGATCTGGCGAAGCACGGCGTCGATCCACGGGTATCCCGTGCGGCCTTCGCGCCAGGCGTTGAACTGTTCCATCGCGGTCTTGGTCTCATCGTTCCACTGCGACGGGTCAGTCGTGGGCATCTCTGGAAGCTTCCAGTTGATCTGCATGCACATGGGATTGTTCTCCTGGGTATCAAAGCTCGGCACGCCGACGCCAAAGCAGTAGAAGAACTCTCGCCACATGAGCTGGCCGTCTAGAGTCACAGGAGGAGGACCCTGGCGACCAGGAAACTTGAGCTGGATAAACATGATCCGGTAAAAGAACTCGCGCGGACTCAGGCAGCCAAACGTGACGTGGGCACTAAGCGTCGTGGTCGACTGCTTGTCGGTACAGGCGGGTGATGTGCGGGGCTTTTCGAAGAGCCCTACACGTTCCTCTTGTGCACAGTACTCGTCCAGCAGGCGAAGCGCCTCGGTTTCACCACCGTAGAGAAACGCATGCACTTTTGGTACTTGGTGGCCAAACTCACACAGTTCTGGAACGGAGAACAATTCTTCAGAACACGCTTTGCCCGTGAGCCCATCGGCACTGATGGGCGTTGTATACCGTAAACAAAACGATGCGACTACGTTGTGGAGCTGATCAAGTGTCGATTCCATGGGCGGCAGACTCGATGGCGTCGCCACGGGCATTGCCGGTTGCGGCAGCTGCTGCACGATCTTGACAAACTGGGAAAAGTCGGTCGGCACGCGGCCGTCGTTCTTCTTGAGAATAGCCTGCGGGTCAAATAGTGTGCGACCGTAGATCGCCTGTACGTTCACATTCGCTGCCGCAGCGATACTGTTGATCTGGTCGTCCCGTGCCGTCGCGTACTTCATCACAAATTGTTCATAGAACAGATCCGTGATTCCCCACGCCGGTAGCACCATACGTAGCACGTCAATCGCTTCACCCCGTAAAACGATCAGGTCCGAACCTTTGCGTCGAAGCGACTGTTTCAGATCGTGGAGGCACTCGAGAACGAATTGGAATCGCACGGGTCCACACTTTTTCTTGACGGGATTGTGGATGATGTAGATTGGGATGATCTCCACGTCCGTGAGTTGAAGCGCGGCGTGGAGAGCGAGGTTGTCGTGTACGCGAAGATCCTGGCGGAACCATACGAGCGCGCGGCGACGGTGCTTGAGAATGGCAGGAGCCACGACAGGAGACGGTGGCGAGACGACGTCGCCCATGGTTGCAAAGTCGACCGAGATGATAGTGTCCGTCGAACTGGCGGACCCGGCAGTCCCGCACGTCGTGAGCTGGTCCCAGTCGTCGTCGCCACCGTCTAGAAGGTCGTGTTGCCACAGCGCATCGAGTGCAGATGCTTCCTGGGCATCGGTAGCGACTCCACTCAACGGCACAATCTCGGTACCGGTGGTGAAAGCGAGACCGCGTCCATCGTCGACTTCGCTAGTCTGTCGGGTCGCAGACTCATCCGGGACGAGGCGCGGTGGTTCATGGGTTTGGACATCGGATGCACGTGTGTCAATAGTGGTTGTCGTTGCCGTGGAGTTCGTCCGAGTGGTGTTGGTCGCTTCCTTGGACACGACCGTGGCGTTGTTCATATCCACGACGCTCGGCGGCATGGGAGTCAACTTAAAAACTAACTCACCTCCCGTCCAGAGATCTGAAAACCGAGGCATCGAGTCGATCATCTATCAACAAACGGCGCAGCGGGGGTTGCAACACACTTCAGTAGACAGCTCACAGGCTGGCACTGCAAAAGGGGTAAGGTGGCCCAGGCGTTGGCGCAGCAGTGTACAGCAGCAGTGCTCTTTGTCACTCGGGCGAACTCGGTCGTGCTCCAGGCTCTGCAGTCCGAAGTCGGTCGCCGTAGTCACGAAGGTCACCGACGTTCGGCGATGGAAAGTGCCGGAATTCATTTGTGTTCAACAGCGCATCTGGTGGGCTGACCAGCTGGTTGTCGGTCCAGGTGGCTTCAGTTCCTCATCAAGTGATGTGATTGGTTTAAATAATTTAGTGTAGGCTGATTGGATGAAATTAATTCATATCTCAGTGGATTGGGTGGCGATCTTTCGAGGACGGCCCGTATGGGACGTGGGCCACGACGTCAACGACCATCAACTTCAACTTCTCGGGGAGGCGGCGGCTGGTCTAACTGGGGAGCTACACTGTAGACCGAGATACTTTACTTGACCGTTGACACCAGTGCCGCTTCGTGCAGCAATATGCAAGTGCAGCGAAAGATCCATGAACAGTAGAAGTGCAGTACACGTCTGGTAGTGAAAACCACAAAGTATCAATATGCTGATCTTCACTCCTGACTATCTAGTATATATCCTTGTATTACTACTTCTCCGTCTCCCATCTCGTTACTCTGTGACTGCAAAGCACTCGCGCAACAGCACATCCAAATGCTCATCGCTGCTGAGTGTCGCGCGCCAGTTGAGACAAAACGTCTCAAAATGGTCAAACGCAACTGCTCCGTCCGCAGATCCAGAGAGCTCAAAGCTCGCGGCAAAGTCCTGGAAGACGGCATCGGCCGAGACGAGTCCAAGCTTCACGTCTGGATGTTGAGAAGCCTGGAAGCTACGCGCCAGCGCCGAGGGAAACACGCGGCCATTACCCGACGCCTGCAGGAGACTAAACACGCGCCGTGCAGAGTCTAAATTGCGTGGACCCAGACGGCCTAACACGCCCGTCAGCACTTTCTTGAGCGGCATGCGGTTGTTCTGAGTCTGAGTCTGAAGCAATCTCGCTCCGATACTACTTCCGCCGTAGGCTGTAGACTGGTTGTAGCTGCTGCTGCTGGTACTGTCGCCGTCGGTCAGTTCAGGGTGCTGGTTTAGATAACCAAACAGCGCCTCACACTGCGACTCGCTCAACGAGAGTCCTAGTGTCGCACTCAATGCCTGAGCACAATGTGCAGCAGAGACTGTACCCGTCTTGGCGTCAATGTAGTGCATCACTCGCTTGCGCAGCGCCACGACATCCGAGAGGGTCTTTTGCTCCAGTCGTCGCCGCAGTGCGTAATACACAGCATCTCCTGGTAGCTCCTGGGAGCTGTTGGTAGCTTGGGAACGAGACTGTCCGCTATTCTGCTGGAGTGACCCACTTTGGCCAAACGACGCGTCTTTGAGCGACACAATCTTCCTACCGGCCGCACTGGGCGGCTGTGTGAGATCCATGGTCGTCGCCATCGAGATACGTTGCTGTCCGGTTAGCGTACTGTCTTGGGCTTGGAGCCGTGACTGGATATCCTGGATCTGGACGCCCAAGTCGTCCTTGATCTCCCGCACGATCTCGCGGCCGTCATCGAGCGTGACCAGCACACGACGGTTGGTCGTATTCTCACACCAGCCGTGGCCGCCGCTAATGTGCCATGCGTTGCGCATCATCAACTCAAAGTAATCATCGTCGTCAATGCTCGCACTGATGTTCTGGTAGTAGTGGACCCACTGGTCCCACGTGATCTTGCCATCGTGGATACCATCAACATCAAACGTCTCGAGAAATTCACGGAACACGTCCTCCTGGGTCTTACGGCCAGCCATCACGTCCGGGTGCTTGCTGGCGTCGTACGTTTCCACGACGTCACTGGGCTCCAGTAACCCATTACCGTCCTTGTCCATGCGTCGGAACGCCTCACGTACAAACCCAAGTCGCCTGTCGTTCATGGGATCACGGATACCGCTCAGAAACTCGCCTTGGTCGATCGAACCGCTGCGGTCGCGGTCGAAAAACTGAAACAAAAGCCGCAAGTCAGCATCACTGAGCTCCAGTCCGCAGTCGCGCACCGCCTTGCGGAACTCAGTCACGTTGAGTGAGCCATTGCCATCGTCGTCCATGAGACGGAACCGCCGGCTTAGCCCGCAAAAGCCAAAGGCGCCCTTGGCCTTGAGTGAGACCTTGAGCTTGGCGATGATCGCCTGGACTCCGGCAGGTGCTGCTGTCTGGGGCACGGGGTTGTTGTTAACAGGCAAGGACAACGACCCAACAGGAGGAGGCGGAAGTGAACCACGGCGCCGCTGGTGCTGTTGTTGTTGCTGCGACTGCTGAGACTGTCCAGCGGGCAGCTCCGTGGGTTTGGTCTCACTCGAGCCGAGACACGCCGACATGGAATCACTGGCATTGTTCTTACGCGCAAATCCTCCGGGCGCGGAGGATGGCGGTCCAGTACGTGGTGTAGTGTGGTCCAGCACGTCGTAAAAGCTTCCTCGCTGGAAACTCGTACCACGGCCAGCAGCGGCGTGCTGGGCCGCGAGCACGCGCATCGCGTCCTCTTTCTTGACACCAAGATCATTTTGGATCTCTTCGACGCTCGCCGAGCCGTCGGCGTTCGTGACCAGCACTCGACGGTTCGACGAGTTGGCGCACCACCCCTGGCCGCCGCTAATGTGCCACGCGTTGCGCATCATCAACTCAAAGTAATCGTCGTCGTCGATACACGCGCTAACGTTTTGGTAGTACCGTGTCCACTCGTCAAATGAGACCTTGCCGCCGTGGACCAGCAAGTCGACATCAAAGCTTTCCAAAAACTCGGTAAACACGTCCTGCTCGGTCTTGCGGCCCGAGATCACGTCCGGATGACGCCGTGCGTCGTACACGTCGACCAAGTCGCTCACTTCGAGCACGCCGTTGCTGTCTTTGTCCAGCAGATCAAACGCCATGCGCACAAACAGCATACGGCGCTCATTCATGGGCTCACGAATGCCCTGCAGAAACTCGGTAAAGTCGATCGCGCCGTCGTGGTTGGCGTCGAAATAGTGGAATAGGTTCTGCAGATCGTGGGTCGACAGCGTCAACACTTTGCTTTCACGAAGCGCCTTTGTAAACTCGTCCAGCGAAAGCGCACCATTCGCATCCTCGTCCATCAATCGGAACTTGCGCTGCATCGAGATAAAGCCCACGACGCCCTGCTCTTTCACGGCGGTCCGCAATTGGTGGATCACACGACGCAGCTCTTTGGACTGGCTTGCCTGGTTCTGGTACGGCGCCGCCTGGAACGTCGCCGAGGAAGGGTGCGCCAATCCGTGCTTTTCACAGGCCAACACGGATGCGTGGTGGTCACCGAGTTCTGGTTGCAAGATCGCAAACGTTTGGCGCGAGTTATGGCCTGTTGTAAAGCCACGGAACACGCGCTTGTCCACGGGATTCATCGCTGCAGCCATCGTTGCTGCGCCACCAGTACTGTAGCTACTACTGGGAATGTGCGTGAGTTGCCAGGTATTGCGGACCATGAGCTCAAAGTACTCGTCGTCGGGTACGAAAAAGCCCACATTGTGGTAGTAACTCTCCCACTGCGAGCGTGCAATCTTGCCGCTCGCAGAGTCTTCGAGATCGAAATTCTCGATAAACTCTTGAAATACCGTCTCCTCCGTCTTGCGGCCAGCAATCACGTCTGGGTGGCGTGCGGCGTCGTACCGCTGGACCACGTCGCTTGCGTCCAGCTCTTGTGACTGGGAGTGGGCACTGTGGCTACCGCCAATAACTTCCAGGAGCTCCTCAAATGCAAACTGCACAAGCTCCAGCCGACGCGCATTCATGGGCTCACGGATAAAGTCGAGTGCCACACTCACGGGGATCGCGCCGCGGTGGTCACGGTCCAGGTACTTGAACAGCACGCGCAAGTCACTCTCGCTGAGCTGCAGCAGTGACGCCTGCTCGGTTTGCTTGAGCGCGTGCTTGAATTCCGAGAGCGAGAGCTGTCCGTCGCTGTCCGTGTCACTCAGGCGCACGTGGCGCGTGAGCTCCACGAGACTGCGAAGACCACGCGACTTTATCGCTCCACGGAGCCGCGTGAGCACTGAAAGCGTGCCTGGGTCCAGTGACTCGACGCCACGGGGGATTGTAGCGGCCATGGACGAGCCACGCGGCGACGTGCGGCTATTGCCTCCGCCACGTGGGCTGGGTGTGGGCTGGCGAAGAGACGGATCCACCATGCACGCGGCAAACTGGGATCCCTTAAGAAACTCGGCGTTTGTATGGGTAGCCTTGGGCGACACGACACCGTCAGGAAGAATCGAAGTGGCTGCGTTCAGGCTGTTGCTGCGGTGCAGTCGTTGCGGTACGTTGGATGGAGCTGGAGGTGGGAGATGAGACGAGGACCCCATAGTGGAGACGGCGAGACCTGAGTACTTCGCATCGTTCAGTGCCTGGAGCAGCGACATCGGCGCTACCGCGGCACCTGCTCCACTGGAGGAGCCAACGATGCCACTGCTGCTGGACGGCGAAGAGGAGGATAACGACCCAGATCTCGCACGAGTGGCTTCACTCAATGAGGTGCGCGGCGTGGCCTTCCACACGCGCTTCAGCACTAAATCAAAGTACTCTTCGCTGGGCACATGGCCGCTCACATACTGGAAGTAGCTCATCCACTGGTATTGGTTAACAAACGCCGAGTTGCTCGTCGTGGAGCGAGTGAGCAACTGGAACGAATTCAGAAACTCATCGTGGACTTGCGCGGGCGTCTTTTCACCAAACATGACACTTGGGTGCTTGCTGGCGTCGTGGTACGCGACCACATCCTGTGTGGCGATGTAACCGAGTCGCTTCCGGTCGAGCTGATCAAACACGCTCTGCACGAGCTCGAGTCGGCGGTCCGTTAGTGGACCCTACGTGTGATAATTTCAGCACAGATACGAGTCCATCAGTTAGGAACCGGTGCATACCCACACAAACTAAAAGGAGCGGAGACGTACGCAGAGCAGATTCTTTACCACCTCGGTGGTCGTGCGGCCATCGTCTTGACCGCCTAAAGACCGCAGTAGCGCGCGTGTTTCCTGATCAAACACCGAGCTGCATCAGCTCGGTGACGAGCATATGGCCAAGCTAGCTATAGTTTTTCACGTACAACTTCGGTCACATTGATTTGATTCTCGTTCAGCACGCGCTTGAGCGTCGCACGGCCAAGACCCTGGCCATTGCCGTCGGCTTGCGCCTTCTCCAACCCTAGTCCGAGCGAGACCCAAGCTCTGTTACCCAGTAAAACAACTCATTTATCAGAGACCATCGCTTCTATTTGATACCGCGCCGAGTCAAAGTTGAAAAGACATTCCACGTACACGAGACCTCGCTGGCGGAGCGAATTCTGGATGGAGGTGACCAGTCGCAACACGTCGACTTGTTCAGCAGTCTCTTGCTGCACGGCGTTCCATTGCGTGAGCGACGTGGGTGTCCCGCGAGGCGTCGTGGACGCCATACTTTGTTTGAGCGCTTGCTGATGATAGGGAGGTCTCTGCTCACTGGGAGATGGAGCGAAAGGAAGCGAAGCAATGACTGCCAGCGCAGAGTTGATGGAGTCGTTGACGAAGGTCAGAAAACCGAGAGCTAATTCTGGAAGCTGAGGAACCCTTGGGGCTCATGGAACCACCGAGTGCAAAAAATAGAAACCGCATGAAGTGCCCTTAAGTCTGTCGTTTTTTACTTCGTGAAAACCTCAAACGGATCATGCGGATTCGCCATGTAGTGGTAATATCCAAGAGACCACCGCCCGCGAGAGAAGCTAGCACAGCATATACCTCATGCCTTCCGTGTGTGTGTTTCTCTTGCGAGCTCCTCTTGCGGCCCACGAGGAGGAGACCCCTCAGCCGCCGAGATCTCCAGCAATACCCTCTCTACCCTCTACTCTCATTCCGCTTTCCGCACTCTTCAACTCACGTGCTCGTCCTCCTCACCCATCGTCCTCCACCCCAAACCACACAACCCAGTCAACATGAAGTCGATGCGTTGTCTCTCCATGTCTGTCAGCCTGCTCGTCACGATGGCAGCCGCGCCAGCTGCGCTTGCCAACACCGATGGCTATGCGCCCGTCCCGGCACCCGATCTCGCAGCGCCGCTACCCGAAG